>LPNX010250789.1:0-37631 GCA_001517045.1 Pseudotsuga menziesii
GTCTCATCAGCTCCACGTCTTTGCCCCATCAGCTCTTCAGTGCATGACACCTGTTCCTAGGGATGGAGAATATACTTTGTCTTTCCAAACCGCTCCACATATTTCCACTGCTACGAACTTGGGGTGTCACACTCCATCATTTCCCGAATAGCTACTTCGAGCTCCATATATGCTTCATAGGACTTTCTGGGCAATCTGATCCTGATGATGGCGAACTTCTATAGAATCTCGAAGTCTTCTATGAGCATATCCACAATGGTCTTCCCTGTCAGGCTTTTCTCCAAATCATTGAATTTGGAGTGGTCCATGCGGCACTGAACAAGCAGGTTATGATAATTTTCCTGTGAGAACATCCACCCTTCTCCATCCCAGAAAGAAGTTAATCCGTCCTCGAACAGTTCTTTAAACTCCTATTTAAAATTATTAACCTGCAGAGACAATCCTTCTGATTTATCATGGACCGTTTTGATTAAGTGATGCTTATGGATGATTTTATTTGCCCACATCACTATTGATACTCTGTCCTTTATGCCCAATTCCTGCAACTTCTGATATGACAGTGAATTTAGAAAATTTAGTGTGTTCTGAGCCGTAACAAGGGGTCTTTCTCCATATGTTCGTTTACCAGTTTTAATCTCTGGTGGGCCAGATTTATCATTATATTCAAATCATTAATAAAATTTAAATAGTGCCGGAACTTGGTAATCTCTATACACAAGGTATCCCAAATGATATGTTTTGCCCCCTAAAGAGGGCCCTTCCCAATGCATTTTTCTTTTAGCTCATTGAATTTCTTCTGTAATTGATTCCTGTCCTGCAGTATTTGTTTTTTGCTTTCATTTACTTTGGCCAATTCAGCTTTCATCTTTTCATTCTCTGCTTTCAAATCTTTGATTGCTTCTTCTTTCAAACTAACCTGGGACATTGGCACCAACAAATCATTAGTAGAGAAATCATCTAATGGCTTATGGATATTTACAATAGACAAGTCCTCGCCGGTGGGAGTCTGGCTCATCAATTCTTCCATAATCTCCTTCTCTTCATTCTGATCTTTTTTCATCAAGGAGATTTGGGATAACAGTTCCTCCATTTCGGCTTCCCACTTCTCTTTTTCTTCTTGTAGCTCTCTATCTCTTCCTTTGTATTCCATCATCTCTTGATGGACTTTATCCTTCTCTTCTTGGAGAGCTAGTAACTCAGATGACTGAACATGTTCAGCACCTGGGATCTTCAGTTTCTTCTTCAGGACCTGGAGTGCATTATCCTTTTCCTCTAACAACCTCTTGACTTCCTGGGTACTTTCTGAACTAGCAATGTCTGTCTGCAGCTTCGTAATGTGAACAACATTTGCTTTATTTTCCACTTTCTCATGTTTCAACTGAATTTCCAATTTGTCTATCAAGACTTGCAATTTATTAATCCTCACCATGGCTTGTAGTAAGTCTGAGTAGATGATATCGCTGGTCTGTTTGTGGAGTTGAATTTTATCCGGAGTGCTGATTTTGTCTAACCGGATCTCCATTTCAGACATCTTCTTGTCGCTTACCATAGCCATTTTAAAAGTATTCCTCTCAGCATCTCTAGCAGAGACCAGAGAGGTTTTCGAACTGTACAAACTTCTCACCTTCGGGAGCAAATTTCTTGTTTCCTCCATAGACTGTTTCCTCTTCTCCATGTAGCTGGCTTTTAGGTCTTCCTTCGACTTAAACACGTGGAATAATTCCAAACTGTCTACATCACCCTCCAAATTTTTAAAAGAGAATTGACTTACTTGCACCGCTTTCAGGGGAACTAGGGCACCTCTTTTGGAACCATCAGAAACCTCCTCATCTACAATTTCACCACTTTGAAGCAGCTTTTCCCTTTTATGGGGCCCTTCCTCGTCTACATCCATACTCTCAGTTTCAGACAAACTCCTCTTGACCACAATACCAGCACCTTCTGTTATTTGGGTCACTGTGACAGGTATAGTATGTGTCTCTTCATCAGAATTTGACCTGTCAGTACACTGCAGCAAATTGTCCACTTCAGCTAGCCCCTCAATAGCCTGATGCTCAAATGGTTTGTTCTTGTTTGCCTGTTTTCTCAATGAGATCACATGGTGGGGGTCGTAATTCACATTTACATCTTTTATGAAATCCATATTCTCCAGCAACTTTTCTATAAATGCTAGGGCACCTTTACCTTTAAAAATGAAAGGGCCGACTTTAAATGGAAATTTAATGTTCGAAGATTTTTTGAAAGCACCAAAGTGCTCTTCCTCAGAAAGCAATCTCTGCCTCATGAACTCTAGTGCAAAAATCCTTGGGGTCAAGAAGGAGGGTAGCCTATAAGGCTGACCAGTAAAGCCATATATTCTTAACACTGTGTAACCTCTGTACAGGAACCAGTCCCCCACCCGATCTTCGGGTGACGACTGCATTAGGCATCTCATCTCATCCAGGACACGGGACAGGTCCTCATCAAATAACATTCTGTACATTTCGGACATGATCAAATTGGAAAATTCGAACATGTTGATTTGCTTGGGCAAATCAGAAGAGCATAGAGCACTTAAGAATTTCAATTCAGTAACATTAGAGCATAATAGCATGTTAAGCAAGTATGTTTGAAACCTAAAGAACTGGACCTTGGGAAATTCAGTCAACTGAAGGTGGATCGTTTCGGCAAGGTACTCATCTAAATTAAGCATGGGGACTGACTGGGACTCAGGGCTTAAAGAATTTATTCTTAACAAGAAACCAAGGATGAAATCACCTATATGACAATCGTCATCTAGACCTAACACTTGATAGACCAAAGACATTACCAATTGCACTTCAGTCCTAAAAATGTGCAAGGGGTAAGGCAAGAAAAGACCTTCAAGGGACTGACCTTCCTTCAGGATACTTGACAAGAATTGACAGCGACTTTCACTTTCGCAATTTTTGAAAAACTCAGCAAGAACAGATTCATTTACAGACTCACGATTTACAGGGTAATTTTCGGGTAGAATAAGGTTTTCTCTGACGACTGAAGCATCAATTTTACATAGTATTTTGGACGCGTACCGACTTACAATAATCCTCTGAGAGGGAGAATAGTTCACCGCACACCACTCGGAAAATTCTGGGAAGTGGAGGGTTTGCTCAAGGGAGAAATGGTACAAACAAGACTTGCATACATTCAGAACATCATTCCCCTATGAGTAATGAGACCACAACTTCTCTTTACTGCTGGACACGCTCCCTGTGGATAGGAAGGGGTCGCACACGCCCCTGTGTCTGTCTACTAAAAATTCCTCTCTGTCATCCGTGACCCGACCAGACACATGAATCTCTCTCCCTTGGTCCATTGCTTAATTTACAATGGTAATTGGACGAAAGAGTTACAGGGTTTAAGTCCTACCTGGCTTACTGTGGAGGCATGTGTTCGGAACGTGCCTGGAACTGACAAATGGAAGCTCCCAAATCGCCAGGTCCTTTTCGCCGGGTCCCGAGCAAATAAAATAATCATTGGAGAGGTCAACCCTGCCTTTATAGGACCACACAATTCACCACGTAGACAACATTTATTTTCCGCAACCACCACTTATTCTTAACTGCCGTGCACTTCTATTTTTCGGCTTCATTTAAGACCCTAGATCTGATTTCTCTTTAATTTCTGGCCTTTGGATCGCGCGCCACGTACCTCGTTCCACCAGGCGTCTTGGAGATAATCAACGTGCCAGTCTCCATCCCGGAATGATCTCCCACCGTCGATGAAATCACCTTTTATCATGAGCTGTTGGATCGGGTGACACGTACCGAATTCCGCTGGGCTCCGTCGCTTTAACCGTCATGCAGCTTTGATCCCCGGAATTATTCTCAGCCATTGATGTGATATGCCTTTAACTTTCCACCGTCGGATCATATGCCATGTACCAAATTTCGCTGGGCGCTTTGGAAGATGAAGAATTTCCTCCTTTCTATTTAAGTCTAATTTCGCTGGGCGCTTTGGAGACTTGTGCTTTCAAGAAAGTAAAGCATAGAAAATGTTGATTAGTTCAACTAGCCACTGGAACTAAGAGAAAGGTTAGTGGAGTGGTAGAGAAATTTCCATTGGTTATGAATGGATTGGTCACTTGTGTAGATCTGAATGTTCTACCGCTTGGTTCCTATCATGTTCTCATTGGAAAGGATTGGTTAGAAGATGACAAGGTAAAGCTTGATTGTTATAATAAGACTTTTGAATGCATGGATGAAGAAGGAAACCTAAGAGTTGTAAGTGGCATTCCAAATGTGATTTCTGTGAGGCCGATTTCAGCTATGCAGTTGAAGAAATTATGTAGGAAAGGTTTCCAGTTATATGCAACCCATATTCTAGAGGAAACAAAGAATGAAGCTCCTAGGTTGGAGTATTTTTATGTGTTGCAGGAATTCAAGGATGTGTTTCCTGATGAGCTTCCAAGGCTTCCTCCAAAGAGGGACATTGATTTCACAATTGAACTTGTGCCAGGAGCAGCACTAGTGTCCAAGACACCCTACATAATGAGTACACTAAAAATGCTAGAGTTGAAGATGCAACTGCAAGAATTGTTGGAGAAGAAGTATATCAGGTCGAGTGTGTCTCCGTGGGGAGCACCAATTCTGTTTGTAAAGAAGAAAGATGGTACACTCAGGTTGTGTATTGATTACAGATAGCTAAACAAAGTCACCATAAAGAACAAATACCCTTTTCCTAGGATTGATGACCTCTTTGATCAAATGAGAGGAGAAAAGGTATTTTCCAAGATTGACTTGAGGTCTGGTTACCATCAGGTGAGAATTAGGGATGAAGACATTCATAAGATAGCCTTCAGTACAAGGTATGGACATTATGAGTTTGTAGTGGTACCATTTGGTCTCACAAATGCACCAACTACATTTGTGTGCCTTATGAATAGCGTCTTCAGTGGGTATTTGGACAAGTTTGTTCTTGTTTTCCTTGATGACATTCTTATTTATTCTAAGAATGAGGAAGAGCATCTGAGATTGACATTGCAATTTCTCAGGGAGCATCAACTGTGTGCAAAGTTGAGAAAGTGTGACTTCTATAGAGATAGGATTCATTATTTGGGTCACATTATCTCAGATGAGGGTATATCTGTAGACCCTGAGAAGATTGAGGCCATTATGAATTGGCCTACTCTGAGAAATGTAGCAGATGTAAGATATTTTATGGGACTTGCAGGGTACTACAGGATATCCATTGAGGGATTCTCCAAGGTTGAAAATCCAGTACTTCTTTGCAAAATAAGGGAATAAAGTTTGAATGGACACCAAGGTGTGAAAAAATATTCTAGTAGTTGAAGAATCTTCTCACAAGTGCGTCAGTCTTGAAGATTGCAAATCCGGAAAAAATATTTTGTGGTGTGTACTGATGCATGTGGTCAATGACTTGGAGGAGTCCTTATGCAAGAAAACCATGTGATATGTTATGAGTCAAGGAAGTTGAAGGAGCATGAGAATAACTATGGTACTCATGACCTAGAACTTGTATCCATAGTACATGCACTCAATATGTGGAGGCATTACTTGATGGGAAGGAGATTTGAGCTAAGGACAGACCGTTGTGGTCTGAAATACTTGCTTGACCAGCCAACATTAAATGCTAGGAAATCTAGATGGCTGGAGTTTTTATGTGAGTTTGATTTCAAAATCAAGCACATAAAAGGAAAAGAGAATAAGGTAGTTGATGCACTCAGTAGGAAGGTGCAGGAAATGCATGTGGCATCTCTTAGTATTTGCGAGTCAAATTTGAGACAATAGATTGTTAATCATACTACTAGAGATGAAATGTATGAGCAGGTAAAAGAAAAATTGCAGCAGCAAAGTCTTGAGAAGAGGTATGAGGGATATAAATTGGAATAAGATAGACTTATTACTTATAAGAACAGAGTCTACATTCCAAGTATAGCATATTTGAGGAGAATGGTTATGGATGAGATCCATCAAGCTCCATATTCTAGTCACCCAGGATATCAAAAGACAATTGCTACAGCCAGAAAGCAGTGCTTTTGGCTAGGAATGAAAAAGGATATGGCTGAGTACATTTCAAGGTGCATGAAATGTCAGCAAGTAAAGGTTGAGCCTCAACACCCTGCAGGTTTGTTGCAACCTTTTCCAGTTCCAAAATGGAAATGGGAAGTTATTTCCATGGATTTTATTACAGGATTTCCAATGACTTGGAGACAACATGATTCCATCATGGTTGTGGTGGACAATTTGACAAAGAAAGCACATTTTATACCAGTTAATTCTATGCAAAAGAATGATGACATTGCAAAAATATTCATGAAGGAGATTTTCAAATTGCATGGATTTCCTAAGGAAATAGTCTCTAACAAATATGTCAAGTTCATTTCCAATTTTTCGAATGGGTTATTTGTATATTTGGGTAAAAATATAAACTTCAGCACTACCTACCATCCTCAGACTAATGGTCAGACAGAGAGAGTGAATCAAGTGCTTGAATACATGCTTCACATGTATGTTATGGACAAACCAACCAAGTGGGAAGATTACTTACACTTGGTATAGTTTGCATATAACAATGGACAACAAGCATCATTGGGGATGAGTCCGTATGAAGCTTTGTATGGAAGGAGGTATAGGACACCAGTGACTTGGGATAATCCAATAAACAGGGTTGTGCTTGGTCCAGAATTGCTCAAGGAGATGGACCAAGAGGTTGTAAATATCAGGCAGAATGTGAAAGCAGCTCAGGACAAACAGAAAAGCTATGCAGATAAGCATCGGGTGAACAGAGAATCCAATGTTGGGGATCATGTTTACCTGAGAGTGAGGGAAAATAAGTGTTCCTTGAAGCTTGGAAGTCATGCCAAGCTGTCACCTAGAAATTGTGGGTCGTTTGAAGTGCTTGAAAGAATAGGGCCAGTTGCATATAGACTTGCATTGCCTACTAGCACTAGAGCTCATAATGTTTTTCATGTTTCTTTGCTTAAGAAATATGTACATGATCCTAACCATGTGATGAATTGGGATGTGATTTAGGTGGAACCCGAGGGAGAGTTCCAAATCAATCCAATGCACATCCTCAAAAGGAAGGTCACAATGCTCTGGAACCGAGCCATAGGGCAGGTAAAGGTGCAATGGGAGCACTACGGTCCTGAAGAGGCTACGTGGGATCTGGAGGATGCCATGCAATTGGCACATCCATTTTTGTTCAATTCTGCGAAGCACTGAGGTGATGCCAGTGTGGCATTTTTGTTCAATTTTGTAAATCACTAAGGACAGTGCTATTGAAGGGGGAGGGGAATGTAACACCCCAGTTTTGACCCCGTTTGCATTAAATGTATATGATGTATATATTGTAATTAATCATGGTGTGGAGATACAAGAAAAAAACCCACCATGGATTATCGTTTTATGTTCTGGCGATTAAATCGATGTCGATGGTATTTTGTGCTAGCCAAGCATGTTATGATTTTAAATCATCATGTAAACATGCAATTAATTAAAAACCCATAACCAGCTACGTCAATGAAATAGTAAGGAGAAGGGGCATGATTTCCTAAGGATAAGGGGGGGGAATATTTAACCTTTGGTGCCAATAGGGAAAAGCCAGATTTCAAAGGGAGAACCCATTAAAAATGTCAACTACCTTTCTTGTCTTACTCACCCAATCATTTATTACTTCCAGAAATTGGTTGAGTTGGTTATTGCATGGGATGGGCAAGGTATGACAACCCAAATTCAAATTTGAGAAGCCATCAGTTTTTGGAAAATGCGTTTTAACTCCTTGGGCAAGTAAAAACCCAAAAACATATGCCATTCTACCATGCTTTAATGTTTTGATGTTTTCCTCGCCAGTTTTCCTTCACATGAGCTCTCTCAGGCATTCTGAACTTCCTGTGTGTGAAACCATTCAAGTTTTTGGTCTTCCCCATGATTTTGGAGCTCCTAGCATTCACCATTCATGTCCTCTGCTATGTTATTCATTTTTCCCAGTGCTGGGAAGTGTTTTTTTCAATGCTCAGTGGTTGGGATCATTCTTGGGCATTTTTGTGTTGTTTTCACCTCTCCACAGTTGAGGAATTTCATGTTTCAGAGCTGCACAACCAATGGGGGGAACATAGCCATAAATTTTGGGTGTCAATTGAGTTCCTTTTTTCCATGTTAGGTCCATAAACAAATATGGAATTCGAATTGCTGCTAAAGGGGTTGTTTTACCAATCTGCAAATTCGTTTTGGCTCCCAAGTCGATTTTTCATCAATCCCAAATCTAGAAATTGTTATATATGCCCTTGTTGTTTTGGTTGAACTATTTTTGGAGTGGAAATGGGGTCTGAGCCTACTTGATAAACCTAGTGTGTGTAGGAGCCTCATAGACAGAGCTAGAGGGTTGACTTTCTTCTCTGCACCCCCTGAATAGCACTGGAAGGGAAGGCATGGCCCGAGGGACTACATGGCAGTGAAGGGGATGCTTCCTTGTGTTGGGTGTGTGTGGATGTCTTAGAAGTCAGGCTAGTTCTGGTGTAGGTGTCCATAGCTCTTGGATTGAGCTCACTAGCTTAGAAGCCAACCTATCCAGTTCCCTGCTAGCCTGATAATCCCAACTGTGTTGGCTTTGCTGAGTTTTATGTATCCTTGGCTACGTGTGAGTTTGTTGGTTTCCCCTTACTCCTTGTGGAATCATGCCCAGCTCGGTAGTGGCAGTGTTTCTGAGTGATTGATGAGCACACTGGCCTATGGTTGGGTGGAACATTGCAACAACATAGTTGGTTGCGGGACAAGCTTCTTCTAGGATAAGTATTCTTGTATGTTTTATCTCTGCATATGTACATGTGATTATGATTTAATATGAACATGTTAAAATGTTGTGAATGAATGAATGTGCTTCCACTGTTTGATAATCATTTATGCATCTGTGCATGCTTTTATTTCATTGCATTTTATATTGTGTTCATGGGGCTTAGTTTTCCTAGAATGTTAGCATTATAGTCGCGTCTTCTCACTGGCAGAAGGGTGGGGACGTGACAGATTGGTATCATTATACTTGGTTGCAGCTTTGGGCCTCTATGGGCTGTGAAGAGAAGTTATTGGAGGCTAGAAATCAACCTCTATGGGTGTTCAACCACAATAGCAGACATAGAAAAAAAATTGAAAATTTTTCTAAGTATGAAAACCCCTTTAGGCGGTTGAGAAAGCCCAAGACGAGGCGGTTGGGGTGGCTGAAGGAGAGCCGCAACAGCAGCTATGTTATTTCCTCCTCACTGGCGCAACAGTGGATGTCTTGGGATGAAAAAGTTTGAAGTTCTTCCACAACAACGGATGGAACTTAAGTTTCGAGCCACTAAGGCGATGATGAAAGTAGGAATGTTTGCCGACAGCGTCCGACATGGAAGGAAAAATGCCAAAAAAAAATCGTCTAAGTGTTGGCAACGGCTGCAAAAGAAAGAACAAGCCGATACATGACAGGCGAAAGAAAAGGATCGAGCCGATGGCAATGGACAAAATTTGATTATCAAGTCGCTACAGCAGACGAAAATTAGAGTTTGAGCCACAACAGCGGCTGGAAGAAAATGAAGTTCGAGTCGATGTGCGGTGGAGGAAAGATGGAAATGGAGCTGACGTAGTGGCGGCTAGAAAAATAAGAACGAGCCGCAACGGTGGCTGGAAACTGAAAGTCAANCGGTGGATGACAAATGAATATTGAGTCGCTACAGTGGCGAATCAAAGTTGGGGAAAGAGTCGCTACGGCGAGTGAAAAACAAGGATTGAACCGCTGTAGTGGGTGGAAGTCAAAAATATTTCCGATGTAGCAGCTGAAAATTTTGAAAATTTTTCCGAAACAGAGAAATTCATCAGGGTTTTTCAGTGAGATCTGAAGGGATAGAAAGAGGAAAAATGGCATCTTGTTGACCCCCTGTCGTCCCCTTCAGACAATCATTCTTTGGGAAGGAAAATTTTCTGTTTTGACAAAGTTGTCAATGTATGATTTTTCCAAGTAAAGGTGAGTAATGTATAATTCATTTGAATGTTATGTGGTTAACAGTTGTATGTATTAACACATTTTGCAGAATTATAGTTACCTTCAAAGGTAGCATTCCGGATAGTGCAGTTTGGTAAAGTGAGTCTTGGTTCATCCATGAGAACCCATGACAGATATGATGCACGGGATTCCTATGAACGTGCGTGAGATTCCATGGGGGAAAATGTCCAAGTTGGAAATGATGATATAGAGTTTAATGGAAGGATATTTCAAGATACTTCGCCAGACATTGCAGCTACCATGAGAAGCTTGATTAAAGCCTAGGAAGAGTAGCATCAGTTGAATGCTGCTATGTTGCAAAGTTTGACCGACTTGCAAAAAAATATGGACTTTGGGCATGGTACAGCAAAACTAGAAGGAAATAAGAGAAGTACCAGAAGAAAAAGAAGGACTTCTAGTAGATCATCTGACTGAGAAGAATCCAGTGGGGATTCAATCTCTTCTTCTCACAAGAGCAAGAGAAATAGGCGCCACAGGGATCGCTCTCGAGCGAAATTCAAGAAGGATAAACCTCCTACATTTGATGGTGAGGTAAACACTGGACAAGAGGCTGGAGCTTGGCTTCTTGGGATAAATAATTACTTCCAAGTTCAGTATTATTCGAGAAACATGAAGGCAAGGGTTACCATATTCATTCTAAATGGAAGGGCATCCATTTGGTGGGAGCACTTCAAGCAAGTAAAGAGGATCACTGGAAGGGAAGGCATGGCCCGAGGGACTACATAGCAGAGAAGGAGATGCTTCCTTGTGTTGGGTGTGTGTGGATGTCTTAGAAGTCAGGCTAGTTCTGGTGCAGGTGTCCATAGCTCTTGGATTGAGCTCACTATCTTAGTAGCCAACCTGTCCAGCTCCCTGTTATCCTAATAATCCCAACTGTGTTGGGTTGGCTGAGTTTTGTGTATCCTTGGCTATGTGTGAGCCTACTATTTTCCCCTTACTCCTTGTGGAATCATGACCAGCTCGGTGGTGGAAGTGTTGTTGAGTAATTAATGAGCACACTGGCCTATGGTTGGGTGGAACGTTGCAATGACGTAGCTAGTTGCAGGAGAAGCTTCTTCTAGGATAAGTATTCTTGTATGTTTTATCTATGCATCTATACATGTGATTATGATTTAATATGAACATGTTAAAATGTTGTGAATGAATGAATGTGCTTCCATTGCTTGGTAATCATTTATGCATCTGTGCATGCTTTTATTTCATTGCATTTTATATTGTGTTCATGGGGCTTAGTTTTCCCACAATGTTAGCATTATAGTCGCGTCTTCTCGCCGGTAGAAGGGTGGGGACGTGACACACTCACTAATACAAGTAATTATTACATGGATGCATCCAATCCTCTTATTGGATAGAGGCTTACCGACATTATGAATCCATGTGATAAGGGATGCCTTCATAAATCAATTTGACAAAAAAAGTGGGCCACCTCAGAGTGCTAACGATCAGTCACAGTAAGTGCAAATGTACGAATTATAACCACAGGAATGACTAGGCATGAATTGAGAAAGTAATCATGATTATATTATGTTTTCCTAGCCTTGTCAGCAATTTCTAGTCAATATTTCCAATCGGAGGGACACATCACCACCTTTTCCAGTACTTATTGACCGCCAACATCATGTCCAATCCATGCCATAACTGTTAACATGATCTTATTCCATAACTACACTAGCTTTCCAAAAATAGCCAATGGACTCCCCATTGTTCATTGTTGTCTCTTAATGCTGCAACTTCGGCACCTGAATTGGGAAATTCTTTCTTTCATCATTTGAAGTTGATGAAGAAAGACATTTCGTAGTCCAACATGAACCTGAAAAAATGGATTCTTTACATCGGAATGGGGAGTTTTTCAGAACTTTTTAACAAACAAGATGGACGACGTATTTTGAAAGATTGGGATGGGTTCAATGAAGGAATGGCATTATAGTTTTCCCAAAAATTGACAGGAGACCATTTAGAAGTTGGAGGACTAAGGTTCGAGGTCTATGAATATATTTTAGCAGAGGTGAAAGGATTTCTCAAGAATGGGAGGAGACGGTTCAGTCATAAGGTGCCCAACCTAAAGGAAAAACAAGACTTCCTCACAGCAGGAGAAAGATTTCAATCAAGGGGACGAAGAACACCATTAGATACTTTGCCTCACCCATGGTATTAGGTTGCACTGTTGTTGAATAAATATATCACCTGTGAAGGTAGGTACTGAGTCCTTTAGTCCTATGATTTTGTTTTTCTCTCTCACATGCGTCATGGTGCATTAATTAACATGCCCTATTATCTTCTGCAAACCCTGCAAAACATGGCACACTATGCATGGAAGTCTTAATATCCCCAAGCTTTAGTCACTAAAAATGGCTTCATTAAGCTATTAATATTAAGAGACCTTGAGAAAAGACACCTATCTTGGAGGAAATTTGATATTGGGGTTGTGGTAGACCATGTGTCCATTGAAGAAAGCAATAATGAAACTAAAGAGGAATATGAGCGGGGCTTGTGAGATAGAGTTGGGGGGAGAGATAGGGAATCTGAAGGAGTATAGAATGATCAATAAAGGGGTTTGGAGGAAGTTGTGGCTGCAGAAGAATCTCAAAACATAAACCCTCAAGAGCCTATTGGAAGCCCATTCCAACAAAAAGAAGCCAATGAAGAAGAAATAAGGGAGGGGGCTGAAAACTAGATGAGAGTAATGAAAATTGAATCTTATGCTAATGAGTTGAGGGTAGAATCATCACAAAAGGATTATTCCCATTTTTTTGTCTCATAGGATGTTGAAATACTCACAGAAGGTTTTACTTAGACCCCTATTCCATGGAGGAGTAAGAACAGATAGTGTACCCAAAACCAGACACCCAGTCTATGGAGGAGAATAAGGACCTGAGATTATGTTGTAGTAGAGGTAACACAAAGGACCAAGGTAGATATTAAGATTCTAATTCTAAAACCTTGATCGCTCCCTAAAACACAAGAACTAGGGGGTATCCCAACTCTAGTTCAAAGACCTGTCAACCCACAAGTAACTGTTGCAACAGAGGTTCAAATTCAAGTGGAAACTCTACTCTTGGAGAATGACCTGATGAAACAGGAGGTGCAGGTGATCAGGGGGGAGTTGAAAGGGCAAAAGGAAGTAATAAATAATCATGCAATTCATATATTGAGCACATTAACATAAGTTTCAGGAAATATGGAGCACAAGGATTTTATGTGCCCAGAATGCGAGGACGTATTTAAAATGATGGATATAAGGTCACTCTCAAGGAATATTCATCTTGGAGACTTGGAAAACTGAGACAAGGACTATGACAGCATAGGAAGAACCAGTGGTGGTTGATGTGCAGAATCAGAACATTAGTGTAGCCCCCCCCCTCAACCATTGACAATCAAGATTTACTGGGTAAGGATTTTAAGAATATTACTAAACAGGAAATGCTGACTCTTAACTAGGGAATGCAAGAATCTCAACAGTTGAAGGTTGCTAGAGAATTTGCAACGAAAGAGAATCAAATTTATAGATTATTGACAGAAGAGTGGCTGGGAAGGCATATCTATTCTGATATCCATGAATACTTCTTTGTTGAGTTTATGATCATCTTGTAAGAGTGGTTGGCGCAGTTGACCTATCGAAAGACAGACTTTCAAGCAGGTGAACCTACTTACTGGACACCAAATCTTATCCAGCAGCTGAAGGAGGTAGAAAACAGAGCATTGAGGGATGTCAAAGTATGGCTTGACATCATCTTGGAAGGCTACATCACTGAGTTTGCGGTTGACATAGTCAAGTCCTATAGTGACGCAGAGAGAGAATTCTTCAAGGGACCAAGAGGTAGTTTTCTATTATCTTTTCAATTGTGGATTAAAATGCTTATTTTTGAAAAGGGCATATTGAAGATGAATTATGACCAGTAGAGCCCTGGTGTACGGAGGTCGCGGGGACTACGGAGATGATGGTTGGATGGAATGATATGGGGTAGATGGATGGGAGTTACGACAAACCTATGAAGGAATTTGAGGAAGAGTGTGGTCTTCTGCGAAGTGGGGTAAGGTTTCGGCAAGAGAAGAGGCAGAGGACTGAGGAGAGTCCTACTACGACTGAAACAAGAAGCTACAAGAGAATATCACAAGGGACTAAGTGACCCTAGAATAACAAAGGATACAACCAGGAGACACCCAATCCTGAGGAAATACCAACCCAAAGCAACAACGTACCCACACCTCTGTGCACTGTGCCACACTCAGGAAGAAATACTAGGTCGACACTAAATTTCCCGATGTGTCATCAACATACTAATAGTATAGGATTAGTGAACGTAGGAATAAGGCCCAAGATGGCGAGAGATGATGTAAAGTTACCTTTGTTTCATGGGAATGGGACCGAGGATCCCGAATAATATTGGTTTCTATGTGAAACAGACTGGACTATAAAGAAATTCCTATACAAGGATATTAAGAAAGGTCAGTTGGAGACAACTTTTCAAGGTCACGCATTGGACTGGTACATGAAGTTTATGCAAGTTCCCACAGGGAACCCAGCGAAGGCTCTCACAGAGATTAGAAATATATTGATTGAAGAATTCAAGAAGCCAAAGTATGAGTTTCAATATATCACATAACTAAAAGAGATCAAGCAATACCCAAATGAACCAGTCTGGGATTTCGATCAGCGCTTCAAGATTTTAATGGTGAAAGTTAGTTTTGGAATGAGTGATGTACAACACAAGGAGTGGTTCATTGTGGTGTTAGTACCATATATCAGGATTCCATTGATGCAGCAGAAGATTGTGACACAAATCAAATCTTTGGAGATCGCAATGAAGCTGGAAGCTTCACCTGTTGGAGAAATTGGTGTTGGCATGAACTAGAGCCAATCGCAACTGGAAAACCTAACTATCCAATTACAAGATATCAATGAAGGAACGAAGCATCATGAGGACATATGGTGTACTCGATGTCATGCAGAGGGACACCATAAGGATCAATGCCCAGATTTTTGAAATTATTTGTCTTTGGGAGCTCCAAATCTGCTAAGTCAAGGTGGCTTACCATGGTGTTGCATCTGTTAAGTTCATGGACATCGACACGAAGACTGTGTGTATATCAGAAGATGGTATCTAATCCTACAAATTTGTAGTGTAATTTTTGTCATTATGCTGGTCATGAAGACAAGGATTATCGAGCATATGATTTGCTCCAAGATAGGATGATGGATGCATATTACATGAAGAGAGAAGAACACCGATTGGCTAAGAGACCTCCACCACAGCAACCGCTACAGGTGGTACAACCACAGCCGCAATTTGTACCACAACCACAACCGCAATTTTCTTCGATGCAGCCATAGTATAAACAAATGTGGTATGCTCCGTAGCAGTCACAGTATACTCAACCACAGTATGTTCAACCACAGTCAAATCCACCGCAACAGCATCAGTTTAATCAACCACAGTAGCAACACCAAGGAGGATTTCATGAGGGATTCCAAGGAGGACGAGGTGAAGGTTTTGGTCGAGAAGGAGGATGAGGTTGTGGACCTGTGTAATGTTACAACTATGGAGTGTTGGGGCATTATCAATGATATTGTCCAAACCTGCAGTCGCAGTGTACACATTATACTTGTGCAAATCACACAGTTGAATATTGTCTACAACTAATCGCAAAGTGGTAAGCGAAGAATGTTCCACCACCACAGAACCAGAATCAGAATGTGAATCAGAATGCGAACCAGCCAATGAATCTACCACCAAATCATAACCAAGGACCAACAGTTGGGAAGATCTCAGTGGAACCTAGGGCTCAACCTGCTAATGTTGTCATCATTACACGTGGACTTGCAACAACTAGAGATGATGGTCTGATCCCATAAGGTCGATTAGAGGGTCAAAAAAAGGTGTAGTCTTATGTCGACACTTAGAGGGATACATTTTTGAAGCACGTGATACCATCCGAAGAGATCCAGGTAAGTTTCATATTTATGAAATGTTGACTATTTTTTATTCAATACTAGTAGCAGGACCATCGTGGAAGCATGGTATGTTGCAAAATTTCCTTGAATGTTGTATGTCACTGGTGAAAGATGTTGATGTGCTAGCTGAGATCGCAAGTCTATTATATCAACTAGAGAAGGGTCAACAAGAGTCTGCTGTGAATTCCCTACATAAGAAGAAAACTGGAAAAGAGATGCAGATGAATGTCTAGATTGGGGATCATGATGTGGATTTAGTTATTTTGGATCTAGGCTCCGATGTCAACATTGTGACAAAGCATACATGGGAGAAGATGGGGAAACCATAGTTGGTTTAGTCCCCTGTGCAACTACGACTGGCTAATCATGCCAGGGTGTCGCCAATTGGGTGAGTACCGTGCTTAATGGTGGAAGTCAAAGGAATGAAGACATATGTGTGTTTCGATGTTATCGATATTGTCGGTGAAGGAAGCTTGTATCCTACACTACTATGGATCATATTGGCTAATGACAGCTTGTCAGTGATCAACTTCAAGAAGAGCGTGATGACTTTTGAGAACCGTGATATCAGAGTCATAGCTCCGATGGATTCAAGTGAATGAAGAAGGTATGTTCAACCAGTCAAGGAAGAATTTGTAGGAGGATGGGACCATGTGTACAACATTTCATAAGATTATGTCCATCCCACTGCAGACGGAGAGCTAGACTGGTGAATCTCTATCTTTGCATCTTCGAATTCTGATGATGCACTAGAAAATTGGCAGAATCGGATGCATGAGGTATCGATTCGAAAGTGTGGAAGAATCACCCAGTCACTACATCAGGTTGCAACAGTACAGGTTGTCGAGTAACTGACATATGAAGGATTGCCTGATTTGCCTAAATTTCTTGTTGATTTCGAAGACAGAATCTGAAAACCACAGAAGTTGTTGGTGTTAGAGGAAGCACTGAAGGCCACTCCAGCACGTTGGTGGGAGACACACAAGAAATCGATCAATGGGTGGTCGTTTTGTCACATGTTGATGGAAGTTTGCTTTGGATAAGTAGAACACTAGCAAGTCAACAAGTATGATGGGTGGAATGATCATAATAATCATTTAATTGCAAGTCAAACCATGTGGGTGTCACGACCAAAGGATGAGTGGCTACATGATTTTGTACACACATTGGATGAAATGTCACGGCAGTGGCATGTATCAGTTGAGCTTATAAGATATATCACGACATGGGAGGACATGATGATCTATTTCAGTCACACCTTAAATTTTGTGGATGTTGATCCAGTAATTCATAGTGCACTACAACATATTTGTAATGTTGTTTTGGAGGTAGTTCCAGTTGCATACCCTGCAAAATCGCATGAAGTACCAATGATGTAGTCGAGCATGGAGTGTTACAACATAATAGGAGGGCCTGATGATGGAGATGACCCAAGGAACATCAATATTCTAGAATCAGAATGAAATAAAAATATTGCGGCACTAGAGATGTTAACAGACAAAATTTATCAACAATTGAAGATTCGAAAGGTCAACATTAGAACAGAGGAGGAACAAAATTTCAAGAATATTGGAGATTATTGGGATGAAGAAACTATGGCAAAGATCACCAATTTTCTGCATGAGTTTCAAGAATTGTTTCCAAGGAAATTTTCTGAAATGAAAGGTATCCTAGGAGATTTGCGAGAAATAAAAATCCCGTTGAAGCCATATGCAAATCCTGTGAAGCAATGTCTATATCGCCTGAATCCACGATACAAGGAAAGAGTGAAGGTTGAACTCAAAAAAATGTTGGACATGGGAATCATAGAACCAAATGAAGAATTGGAGTTGATCAGTCCAATGGTCGTACAAGATAAGAAGACATGTGAGGTCTGGATCTGTTTCGGTCTTAGGAAGCTCAATGACACATGCCTTCATGATCCATTCACGACACCATTTACTGATGAAGTGCTGGAAGGAGTAGGTGGTCAAGAGATATATTCGTTCACGGATGGATTTTTAGGCTACCATCAAATCAATATTGTGAAGGAAGATCGGCATAAGACGAATTTTGTGACTGGATGGGGATGCTTTCAATACACAGTGATGTCATTTGGACTCAAGAACGCACCTACGATATTCTCCAGGATCGTAGTTTATGTATTTATAGACTTTATTCGGACATTTTTGGTGGTCTACATAGATGATTGGATGGTCTATGGGCTGGTAAAGGATCATCTTGCAAATCTGTGATTGATGTTGGAGCGGTGTCGACAACATCAGACTGCGCTGAATTCGAAGAAATGCATATTTTTTGCACTGTTTGGGATTTTTTAGGGGCACGTTGTTTGTAAGGAAGGGATGTTGTTTGATCCAACCAATATTGCACTCATTGTTAATTTACCCCCGCTAACGAATGTGAAATATCTTAGAGCAACATTAGGACATATGGGATATTATCAAAAGTTCATAAGAGGATATGCTGCAACCATAGCACCGATGGAGAAGTTGTTGAAGAAAGATGCATGGTTCGAATGGAGTCATGAGTGTCAAGGAAGTCTCAACACTTTGAAGAAGAAGATGGCCCAGGACCAATATTGGTCTTTCTAGACTGGATGAAGGAATTCCATGTTCATGTCGATGCATCATCAATTGCATTAGGAGTAGTGTTGGCACAACCATGCGTAGGGGATATTGATCATTCGATTTCTTTTGCCAGTCAGAAGCTATCATCCGTGGAGCATAATTATACAACAATTGAGAAAGAAGGGTTGGCAATGGTCTATACATTACAGAAGTTTTGACACTATCTATCGAAGGGACATTTCAAGATGTTCACTAATCATTCTGCGTTGAAATACCTAGTGAATAAGCATATGTTGGGGGGGAAGATATGTCATTGGATGCTCCTATTCCAAGAGTTTGATTTCGAAATAATTGTGAATCTAGGTAGCTTGAACACAATACCTGACCATTTGTCATGATTCGAGACAGGTGAGGAACCAACGAACATCGAAGATGGACTACCTGATGCACAGCTATTCGGGGTTGGAATGCTTGACGACTATTATGAGAAAATAGTTCAGTTTTTATCGATAGGAATGGAACCATAAGGGCTCACCACAAATCAGAAGAAGCAATCGGTCATTGAAGCCATGGATTTTAAGTTGATTATCGGAGAACTTTATAATATGGGACCCGATGAGATCTTATGTCGATGTGTCCTACCGCATGAGCAAGAAAGGGTGTTGGTGGAAGCACATGAGGGGGTTGTAGGAGGACACTATGGAGGTCGCGCAACTACCAGGAAGGTATGCTGCATAGGATTATGGTGGCCAACTCTGCATGGTGATGCAGCAAATTATGCGAGGACTTGCATTGTTTGCCAAAGAACAGGGAAGTCGTCACAAAGGGATGAGATGGCCTTAGTACCTCAGGTAGCATTGCAATTGTTTGATAAATGGGCAGTGGATTTTGTGGGCCCAATCAACCCACTAGGAAAAAGTACCGGTGCATGATATATCATCATAGCGACAAATTAGATGACGAGGTGGGTGGAAGCCTCACCAGTGGCAGATTGCACTCTTGCGACTGCAGCAAGGTTTCTCTTCGACAATATTGTCACTCTATTTGGTTGCCCTAATATCTTGATGAGTGATCGTGGAATTCATTTCATCAATTGCACCATCAGTGCACTAACAGAGGAGTTACAGATTCAGCACAAGAAGAGCACTCCTTATCACATGCAAGCTAATGGGACAGTTAAAGCATTCAATAAGGTGTTGGAGCATGTGCTCACAAAGGTATGCAATTCGAGTCGTGACGATTGGGATTTGAAGATTCTGACGATCTTATGGACTTATCGCACTACTTGCAGAAGGTTGAAAGGGTAGACACCATTCAAGTTGGGGTATGGACAGGAAGCAGTGATGCTAATGGAATATATTGTTCCAATTTTGTGCATTGCAGTAGCGACAGGGATGGACGACGAAGGAGAGCTAGAAGAACGCCTAAATCAGTTGGTGCAACTAGAAGAATATCGGTTTATCACAATATTTCATCAACACATTGAGAAGGATTTCCAAAATGTATGGCATGATAGACACATCAAAAACAAGCATTTTCTGCAAGCCGACATGGTGCTGCTATATGGCAATAAGCTTGTGAAACATCCAAGTAAGTTGCAAATGCATTGTTTAAGTCCTTATGTTATCAATTTCATTACCGATGGAGGTGCGGTATAGTTGCAAGTTAAATGGTGTGATGTTTCCCAAGTTAGTAAATGGAATTCGACTCAAGCCCTACCGAGAGGACCTAGTGCAACATGATGCTTGAGGAATTGCGCAGTGAAAAAAATGCATAAGGTAGTACTGAGGAGGTTGGCGCACTGGGAACCAGTGGTAGTGCAAGAAAAAGTGCTAAGGTCACAGCTAGGAAGTAGTGTGGTGATGTCTGCACAAACGCGATAAGGTCAAATCGGGTAATTAATGTACCAATTAAACTAGTTGGATGGTGTTGTCGATGGACGAGACATGCATTTATGGTGAATCTGACCGTTAGATCGAGAGGATCGGTGACAGATTTGGGTGTTGAGTGGTGAATTCGGTAATGATGATTAAGAAATCTTTCGCACAGGTGATACCACGCTATAAGATTTGGCAGGGTGCGACTTGAAGGAACCGTTGTGATTGTTGAGTGAGTAGAGTCGAGTGATATTAAAGAGCATAGTTGATATTTTGTTAAGTAGTTGTGAGTAATTTAGAGTGTAGCAATGGCACAAGAGATTTTGAGTGGGATTATTAGGGATTCGCCAGTCATTGGCGTACTGATTGAGGAGGAGGCCTCCAACATGTCGTTGGGATCCTCATCGATTACATGAAATAAGAGGGGGTCTAATCGTCCCAAGTCACCTATACATAAGAAGAGGAACACCAAAACCTCGTACATAGTGGAAGTAGAAGACGTAGAGCAGGAGGGGTCATCAACAACTGGAGTTGAAGGCTCCATGGCAAGGAACGAGGTGACCGCTGTAGACATCCCTATATTTTTCCCCTCATGCAAGCCCGACACCAAGGGACCGAAGTTGGCAAAGAACCAGAAGTGTCCAATTCGGATGCTTGCCCTTCCAATGAGGATGAAGTGCACCTTCAACATTGTGTTGTGCTTGACAAATATGAAGTATGAATACCATTACCTGCTGGCATATACTGAGTGCACATCGGATCCATTTGAAGGGAAGAAA
This sequence comes from Pseudotsuga menziesii, assembly GCA_001517045.1. Classification (NCBI taxonomy): domain Eukaryota; kingdom Viridiplantae; phylum Streptophyta; class Pinopsida; order Pinales; family Pinaceae; genus Pseudotsuga; species Pseudotsuga menziesii. The sequence continues at coordinate 21,191 of LPNX010250789.1, forward strand.
GGGCAAGATAGTGACCCAATGGTGCGCACCTCACAGCAGTGGGTGATGGGATTGAAAAGATAGGGCTCTTAGACCTCATCCATATGCCTCACTTTGCAAGTTGGTGGAAGCCAATGCCTGCACCAAGAAGTATTTGGTGTGCTTTCACGGTGGTTATTGGTGGCTGGACATGGTTGATCTCCCAAATTACAGGGTTTCCAATGCAAGGACCCGATCTGTTGCAGTACTTCCATGAAAAATACAATGACAAGAGATTGGATGTCAAGCTAAAGAAGAAATATGACTTGGATCGTGACAAAAGAGAATACATCGCAAATACCATTAATGATCAGGTTGTTCACGTTGTAGCAAAGATTTTGGCCATCAAGGTAGTGCGCAAGAATCGACCCAATTAGTGTACCTCCAGGGTAATAGCATGAGCCAAGCAATGCATCGAGGGAGTATAGATGAACTAATCATTATGTTTTCTCAACCAGTTAACAAAAGATGCAATGTTGTGCAGGAGAGGAAGCGACCATTTACTTACAGTTGGTTCTTGATTTTGATTGCCTCAAGTGCATGGATGGATCCTGCAGACTATCAAGGCATGGATGTCGACGTCTCCTGAGTCTACAATGGTACGAGGTATCAAAATGTTTGGTATCTCAATGAGAACGAGCAGTTGAAGGACTGTGCTATACAGTTTTGGTTGTATTGGGATACGCTGCAAGTCGCAGCTACAAATATTTCACGCTTATCTGAAGAAGTGGTGGCAAAATATAGGTGGGTGGTGAGATTTATGATGGGCCCACATGAAATTCATGTGGAAGCTACATGCAATTCATGTGGAATCTAGAAGGGACCCAGACATGAAGTGGTTAGCCATGAAATACAAACTAACTGATGAGGAGTTGGACGCAGTAGTGTCAGATGGTGTGGAGAGAGACAGTCAGTGCTGAAGAAGTGTCAGATGTTGCGCTAGTTCCTCCACCTAATTCTTCGATTAATCAACAACCAGTATAGGAAAGCGACCAAGAGTATAGGAGGCATCATCAAGGACTCCGGTGGATTCATAAACAAATCGACAATTCGAGGAAAAGAGGACAAAGTCCAGACAAGAACACGGAGAGGCAAGCAGTACTACACCAATGACAAATGATTAAGTGAAGTGCATCATTGCAGCAATCACAATGGCGATGACTGCAAGTGAAGTGCAATCGAGGCAGCAGTCAAATAAAGGCTTTCAATAGGAAAACTTGCAACTACACTCTTTAATTAATGCCATTTTGGAAAAGGTGCCCGAAGCAAATTTGTTGTTGCGGATGACCAAGTTAAGTACAGGAAAGTGGGTTAGGATCGTGCATATTTCGCCACATGCAGTAGAGACCCAGAGTGAGGATGTTGATGCCTCACTACAGTGATTTGAGATGATCGATTTGGATTTCAATGAGCTACCCACGCACACTTTGGTGTGAGTACAAAATTTAGCTATTCAGGAGGATTTTGACCAAGAGAAGATTATCAGCGATCACTTGTTAAATCGGTAGGAGTGAGAAGAGTTATCCAAGCAAGAGATTGAGAACCTAAAGAAGGTGTAGGACAGGCTCATTATCGAGAAAGCACAATTGTGGGATGACATGAAAAGGTCAAAGAAAGCAGTTTCCTTCCCCTATCAAGAAGTCCCAGAGATAACGAATAACATGGCTGAGGAATCTAAAGCTCAGAAGCTGGGACAAGTCATTGCAGACTTCAAAAGAGACCTTGAAGACCTACAGGCACTCGTGTACCAGGGCACACCTCCATAGAAAGTGGTTGAGCACAAAGGCGTCATTGAAGATGTGGTGACATGGCTCGAGGAAAGTGAGAAAGAGGTAAAGTTGAGCACATATGCAACCGCGCAATTTTGGGGTAGCATGGTCCAAGATGAGCAATTGGAGCAGCTGAACACACAATTGCGGGAAGAGGAAGCACATTTAGCTGCAATGAGAACCTCACTTAGAGAAATGCCCCCTATTTTGCAAGTTACTATTTATGGAAATACTCACCTTCTGCGAACATAAGTTGTTTCCCTAGTTTGAAATTCTTCACAACTAAAACGAGTTACAACAATAAATAGTACTTTCCTTAAGATGGGTAGATGCTTGGAATGGATCTTTCACCTATTACACAATGTAATGTACCAACCTTCTAGAATACTAGATCTCCACAATTTTCCTGCAAAAAGCACATCACAAAAGCATACAAGATTAAAAGTACCAAGTATGATCTACCATCTTATATCAATGACTAAGGAATTTGATAATAAAACTAGTAATTAATACACAATATGAGTTATGGGAAAGGAAATTTCATTGCATTAATAAAATAAGAGAGAGATTACAACTGATAGCCTTAGTGTTGAGAAGTCTCCTCTCAAGCAAGGTCTTGCCTCCAAAGCTTCAAACTGTCTTTCTAATGCTCACTCTCCTTGGCTAGATTTGGCCAGAATTTTGGTGCTATAGAATAATCTTCCTCCCTTTACCCATGTGGGGTGAGCCAACACTTATAGCCCTGGGAGGATAGGAATGGTTGATATTCTCATGGGTTAGGTCAAAGGGAGATCCTAGAAGGAGGGATCTCGATCCCATGTGGTCCAGGAGTGTAGGGATGAGGTTTCCATGAATTTGATCTTTGAGAAGCTTCGTGAATATTCTCTTTTTACATTTAAAACTAGAGCACCACTCTTTTTCTATTGAGACATAGTGTTACCAAGGCTGCACTGCCTACTGCTCAAAGGGATATGGCGGTGGCACCGCTCTTTGTTAACTAACAAAGGGAGTTGCTAACAATGGTTGTAGCAGGGATATCTCCTTGCTACAGGGGCGGGAATGGATCCCTTCTGTCTATAGGACAAAAGGGTAGGTTCCTGCTTGTAAGAATGCTGAAAATAAAGTGGAAATAAAACTAGACAGAAATAAAATAAAGAGCAGAAAGAAGAGAAATGATGGAGAACCCCTCTGCACACAATGGGTTAGGGTTCCGCTTCCAATAACCTGCAAACAACTGTTAGAAACTAGAAACCTCCAAAAAAATGTTATAAACAAACCTACAAACCAAAATGAGTTAGAAAAAACTACAAAACACTAAATCAAATGCAAGAAACAACATTGGTATACCTTCTCTTTGATGGAATTGGGCCACCATGCCCTGGCTTGAAGAAGCACCTCTCTCTTGGATGGGGGAGCTATGGCTCAATGGAGATGGAGGAGAGGGAGTATGGGTGGCTTGAGAGACAAAGGATCTCAAGGCATCCACGGGCAGCATAATAGTATGCAAGGGAGAAGTGTCTTGAGAGTGACCCCCCACCCTCGTTTTATAGCTTTTTTAGGGGTTTTAGGGTTTTAAGCCCTTGGTTCAAGCTTTAGTCCCTTTTTTGGGATTTTAGCCCCTTCTTCCCTAACTTTATCTCCTTTTAGGGTTTTAGGCTCCTTTGAGTGGTTTTAGCCCCTTTTTGGAGGCCTTAGTCCCTAGGAGAGTTATTTAGGCTCCTTTTTGGGGTTTTTAAGCCCTTTTCTTCATCCTTAAGCCTTTTTTAGGGTGTAGGGGTCTAATAGAGGGTCGTGAATGGGTGTCCTTGGGTGGTGTAGGCCATGTAGAGTTGAGTGAGGTATTTTTTGGGTTAATAGATTGCCCCTTGATGTGTGAGGGCAGGAGCTCATCGTATGGCTGACGGACATCATAGGATTTGCTGCGATGAGGTGGTGCTTCCGGGGCTGGGGCATGGTGGATTTTGGTTTTTTGTATTGATATGGTTCCCATCAATGGGTGAGATACAAATAATGTGTGACATGTATATGGATGAGGAGGGAATCCCCATGCTCATGACAATGTCAAAATAATAATTTGATCTATGCTCTAAAATACAAGAGTCGATCATATACAACTGATGATACAATAATGGTTGCCTCAATGTGAGGTTGAATACAATAATGATCTGGTACATTGGACCCATGGCATTCTCATGGAATGCTATATCTTCATGACTGGCGGTCTGCTAGATATGGAATGGTACATAGATGTGTGGACTCGCTGATTGAGAGTCAGAGTCTCTGTGGTACAAGTATGTTGCATCAATCATAAAGGTATATCAAATCATTGTTGGGGCTTCTTAACACTGTCTCCAACGCAACTCAGAAATCACAAGGGACATAACATGTTTAGGTCCCTCAAGTAAACTCATCAATGTGCTAAATTCATGTGACATCAAGGGTCTTCGACCAAGTACTATGAAAACCAAACCTTGTACGAATCTCAACGGTGTGATGATGTAGTTGGAGCCGAGCACGTGAGAAACAACCATCCCGAGAGGCACTAAGGACTCCTCTCAAGTGGTCGAAGGAACTCATCAATGAGGTTAATGAAACCAGGATACAAGGACCTCTGGAATATATGTGTTGTCGTCGATAGAGGGAGACCTGCCCCTAGTCAAGGAAATGATGTTTCCTTAACCAGGAGCGAAAGGGAGATAATCAAAAGGTGTGAGACAATCTGTAGACCAACCCACTAAATGGGGGGGGGGAAGAATTGAACATGGGAAGGGGGAGTGTGGTAGACTCAAACTTCCTTTGTTCAGAGTATGACGGTAGGGAAGACCAGGTAGCAAATGAAACTTGACTCCTGGGAATGGGATCATAGCTGTAATATCGGGAATGTCACTGCAAATGGGAAATACTTGGAGGAGGTAGACACTTTTGATATTGATGGGATCCAAGGAAGACACATTGTAGAGTACTCTGAACAAAGGCGACCCAATGTGGGAATGATGCTAAACTGTTTTCTGTGGGGTGGTGTCTAGGGACACTGTTATGGTACGATCTCGTGGATTTTTCGCGAGCCTGAGAAGGTAAATGCTCGATGATGCTTTCAATTTTAGAGAGTCTAAAAGCACGAAGAAGACTCCAGTGGGGGATATTTTTGTTGGTAGTCTCATGTGCCTGAAAAAGGATAAAAGTATACATAGGAGAGCTTTCCCATCCTGTAGGGGATGAGAGACTTCTTTACCGTTGGTAGTCCAATCAGGCCGGAAAAGGTTAAACCTATGTTGACTGGACGGTCATTCAGATACTTTTATGAGCATGAACAAAACCAAGTTTGCTCGACAATCTTTCCTTGATGAGAAGGCTGGAAAAGAGCTTAACACTACAACAAAAACTGGATTTAGCGTCAAATTTAGCGCCGGATTTTAGTGTAATTTTTTCCCAATTGTGATGAACAATCTGGCGCTATTGTACATTTTTGTAAAAATCCCTCTATTGCATATTTTTTTCCATCCTTTTTAACATCCATTTTTGCGTCCATTTTTGCGCCCAATTTTTTGCATCTTTTGTTACGCCTTTATTTCTGCCCAATTTTGCAACTTCTATTGCATCTTTTTTTGCATCCTTTGTTACATCCTTGTTTGCACCCAGTTTCACGCTCAGTTTTGCATCCAATTTTGCATCTTATTTTTCTCCTAGTTTTTCATCGAGTCTTGCACCCAATTTTGCACCATGTTTTGCATAAAATTATGTGTCCAATTCTGCATCTAACGTTGCATCTAGGATTGCATCCAATTTTCGGCCCAATGTTGCGTCTAGTTTTGCATCCAATTTTACTTATAATGTTGCATCTAATTTTGTATCTTGTTTTATATCTTTTTTTGTATCCATGTTTGTGCCTAATGTTTCATCTCGTTTTACGTCGTATTTTGCATCTAGGTTTGCACTTAGTGTTGCATCCCGGTTGATGTCTTTTTTTGCATCTATGTTTGAGCCCAATGTTGCACCCAGTGTTGCGCCTAATGTTGTGCCTATTTTTGCAGCCATGTTTGTATCTAATATGGCATCTAGTTTTGTGTCCAATGTTGCATCCCACCTTGCATTCAATATTACGTCTAGTTTTACATTCAATGTTTTGTCCCATCTTGCATCCAATACTGTGTCTCATTTTAAGTTTGTGTTTGCGCCAAGTGTTCCTTCCATTTTTGCACCTGGTGTTACACCTAGTTTTATGTCCATCGATACACCATATTTTGTGCTCAATTTAATGTCCAATTTTACGTCTAGTTAGGAGTCCACTTTTGCATCTACTATTGCGTTTAGCTTTGGACCTAGTATTGCATCTACTTTTGAGTCATTAATTGTGTCTAGTGTTGAGTCTCTTTTTGCATCCAATTTTTCATTGTGTGACATCCATTTTTGTGTCCATATTTGCGTTTGACATAAGGTTAACTTTTGCATCCACTTTTGTGTTTGGTGTGACGTCCACTTTTACATCTTGTTTTGCATTTAGTGTTGCATCTAATATTGCATCCATCTTGCACTACTACATTTTTTACCTTTATAAATAAATTCCAATATCATTATGGCATGGAGGAATCGAACCACCAACCTCCTGCTTGTAAAACAGGCGCTCTTCCATTGAGCTAGCACCCTATAAGAATCGGGAAGAGGAGCAATATTAACACATAGATTTGATCATTTACAATTCTAATAAAAGACAATAAGATCCAAAGACATTCAAGCTTAAAATCCAATTTAATTTTTCAAACACACTAATAAGCACAAAAATATACCATTCTTAGGAAACAAAATATCGTAAACAGTTTCGCAATCTATTAAAGTGGTCCGCAAAAGAGTCTTAGAGAACAACATAATGCATTGATGCATACCTAATAACCTAAAATTGATATGGACAAAGAATAAGGGATGTGTTTAAGAAATAGTTGTAGAATCCAATTGAGGATGTGTGTGTTGCTACATAAATTTTGTTATTCATTGTTGAGATAATTTTGTTCAGCAATGGGATGGTAAGAGAAGAACTCATGAATGGTTACTAAAAGAAGATGCCTACAAACTAAATAGTGCTACAAACTAAAGATAAACTTGGGGAACATTTCTTAAATCTGCCAAGAAGTACACATAACTCCATTATACCTACCATCTACAAAACCTGTACCTACTACAGCTTCAAAATCAACCATTATCTATAGAATAGAGACAACACATTCACATCCCAGCTAGAATAGACCATACCGTAGTCATGGCCTATTAGGAGAGGGTATGCACATTAAAAAATAAGGTTTATCAACCCCAGAAGAATGATGCCTAAGTGAACAGTCCAAGAGCAGCCTAGAGAAATGAACACAATCTACTTTATCAGCAGCAAAATGGAATTATCATGCATTCTTCATGTGCTAACAAATGGAATTCAATTCAAAGGAAATTGTGAAATTATTAGTGAGTCCAATATGACTACAACAATAATCCAGTTCAAATGATGGAGAAAAAACATTTCTTAGCTCATGTATGATCTAGGATACTCTCATACATCGACATCTGCAAGACTGCAATGTATAACCTTTATTTACCTTCATAAAAAGGTGAGGGATATGACAGGTTGCAGAAGAGTGCCAAATACATACAGTACTTGATGCTTGGCATATCCCATAGCAATATACAGCAATGTCAGTTTCAATGTCTCTTGAAATTTGATAATGAAATTACTGTTCTAAATAGAATCCATGTGTAAGGATAAAATGTCTAAATTATATCGAGATTTCATGAAACGTGTGCTTCCAACCTTTTAGCTTTCGAGCACATTTACCTGTTTGCTAATAAAAAATAGAGCAGAAAACTTTGCATCTGTAGAAGATTTCTTCAAGATGCAAGTTTGTAAACACAAATAAATCTAGTAGCAAATGCTGCCTTACAATGCTCATCTCTACAATGCATGAATGCAAAATTCAGTCTAGTTACATCGTTTAGCACTTCATAGATGAAAACTCAAATGCAATTTCTGAATATAAATGCACATATGCAATATTGTATGAAAGACTCGGTTCCCAGGGGTTCACGGCTTTGAAAGTTTGAAGCTCAAAATATCCTCATGTGCAATATCAACCGTGGAGGCTTCTCCTTTCCTACCAATAAATATTCATGAAACCAATCAGCTTATAACCCTTCATTGACTGCATGTCATGACACGATCATAGTTCTGGAACCAAATCCTTTTTAAGTAGTCGTTTTAAGACTCTTTGTGCTCTCCTTTTCTCTCCTGTTTTTGCAAAATTAATAATGAGAGACCGAAATGCCCTAGAATTTAACACAAAACATTTTTCCAATAGTTCTTTAAGAAGCCTTGTAACCTCAATGCTGTTGCAATATTTTCACCATGCACAAATCAAACTATTGTATGTTGGGAGGTTGGGAGTGAACTCTCTCTGTTTCATTTCATGCAAAAAATCGATGGCTTCACGCATCATACCTGCCTCAGCAAAACCACTAATAAGCACATTATAATTATCAGGATTAGGATTGAGTCCTTTTGTCATCATTTCACCATGCAATTTGAGGATCTCTTTTAGATTTCTTGACCTTCTATACCCACCAATAAGCGTGTTATAAGTTACAGAATTGGGTGCAAAACCTTTTTCCACCAATTCATTCAGCAAACTGTCTGCCTCTTGCATCATTCCTAGCTGACAAAGGCCAACAAGGAGTACATTATAAGTTACAAGAGTTGGAGCTAGACATTTGCTCATCATTTCCCAATACAACCAAAATGATTCCTTCAAATTTCCTTGTTTATAGTATCCATCCATAAGAGCATTGTAAGTGGCTACATCTAGCAATAATCCTTTCTCTGACATTTCATCCCAAACGGCCTTTGCTTTTCGTGTCATTCCCTGTGAGCAAAGAGTTTGTATCAGTGCATTGTAAGTCCTAATGTTTGGAACAATATCATTCTCTAGTAGTTGTTCATGCACCTGGAACACCTTCTGTGAGTTGCCATTATTGATGTAACCACGAATCAGAGTTTTGTGAGTTATATAGTCCGAAGAAATCCCTCTCTCGCTCATCTCATTCAAGAGCTCTTATGCTTTTTCCATGCTTCCTAGATTGCAATACCCAGCTATGAGGGTGTTGTATGTAGCAACATTAGGCATTAAACCATTCCTCATCATTTCATCAAGAAGTTCAAATGCCTTGTTAACATTACCGGCCTTGCAGTATGCATGCATCAGGGTGTTGAAAGTGATGCAATCTAGAGCTAAGCCCTTCTGGTGCATTTCACTAAAAAGTTCCTTGGCTTCATTTATCTTACCTATGTTGTCGAGGCCATTGATGAATACATTATAAGTGACAACATCAAACATGAAGCCGTTTTTAATCATTTCCTCCCTAAGCTTAAATGTTGCGATCATATGTCCTTGCTTGAAGAGCCCATCAATAAGTGAGGTGTAAATAATAGAATTAGGAAAGAAACCTTTCTCAAGCATCTTTTGGAATAGATCTTTTGCTTCCTGCATTTTCCCATTTTTTCTTAATCCATTGATAAGTGCAGAGAAATTAACAACATTGGGAATCAACTGTTTCTATATCATTTCATTGTGCAGTGCAAAATCTTGTTACGGACTTCTTTGCTTACAATATGTGTCAATCATAATGCTATAAGTCACAATGCTAGGAATCGCACCCATTTTGGGCATTGTATTGAAAACTTCCACTACTTCATCAATCTGTCCTTTTTTGCTAAGTCCATTTATGAGTGCATTGTAAGTGACAACATTAGCTTTCAAACCTCTTTTTTCCATCTCGTCTAACAGTTTCCGAGCCTCCTCTATGTTTCTTGTTTTGCAATAGCCATCAATTAGTATTGTGTAAGTGATATGATTAGGGATCACATTTAGTCTTGGCATTTTCTCAAACATCTCTCTTGCTTTGTCTAGTTTTCCTCCCTTGCAAAGCCCATCTATGAGGACACTAAAAATAACAATATCAAATGCAAGTCCTCTTCTCACCGTCTCATCATGAAGCTGAAGTGCTTCCTGAACTTGGTCACTTTTAAAGAGGGCATCAATGAGTGTTGTGTAAGTGACATGATTGGGAAAAAATCCCATTTTTTACATTTCCTTTAGAAGATCTCTGGCTTCCAACAGTTTCCCTGCCTTGCATAGCCCATTAATAAGAGAACTGTAGGTAATTTCATTGGGCATGATCCCACTTCTCACCATTTCTTCAAAGAGCGTAAATTCCTGTTGAAGCTTCCATGCCCTATAATACGCACTTATCAAGGCTTTATGAGTAATATGATTAGGCTTCAAGTGCTCACCTTGCAAAAGCTCCATCGACAGAAGTTCACCAACTTCAGTTTCAGTCACTAGTGCACTGCTGTCAACAGAAGAAACATGGTTGTCTTGAACCACTTCAGCCTTTGGAATCTTGTGCTTCCTGTATCTCACCTCTTATGCAAAACCCATTCAAAAGTGTATTGAAAGTAACAAGATCAGGCGAAACCCCGAGTTGAGGCATGTCATCTCGCAGCCTAAAAGCCTCCTGTATATCCCCTTCCTTCCAGTGCCCATCAATCAATATATTAAAAGAGAAATCATTTTGCACTAAACCTCTTTTGACCATCTATTGCCACACAGAAATCACCCCCTCCAGCATTCCTTGTTGGCAACAACCTTTCAGTAAGATATTATATGTGATGAAATTAGGATGGAAACCCTTTTCAATCATTTTCTCTATCAATTTCATTCCAAATTCTACATGCCCATGTGTACAAAACCCCCAAATAAGCGTATTGTAAGACACAAAATTAGGCCCATAGCACTTGGCCTCCATCTCAGTGGCCAAGTCAAGTGCTTTCTCCATCTTTCCTTCTTTGCATAAAGCATGCAGAACAATATTAAATGTGAAACTATTAGAAATGGTCATCTGTGTGAAGAGATTCCATACCAGGGAAGTGCAGTTTAAGCGATCGAGGGCATGTAAAAGGTCATTCCAAGAACCTAAACTGGTGGGTGCCATCCCATATTTTATCATCAAACCAAATCCATGGCTCTCCTCTCCCTAGATCCTGCCAACTCTCGTTAACGATTCAATCAGTAGGCCAAACAGCGCAGGTTTCGAATCCAAATCCCCGCAGCCCTGTACGAATGATCTGCAGAGATCGGGAATGGGAGTTGCACTATGGTCATAGGCAAGTGCTTGCATGAGACCAGTTGCCTGCGGGAGCCTGTTTGCCTCTGTCGGATTCTGAATGAGGATACAATAGAAATGAGGGGAAATGGGCCAAAAAGCCTTTTTCTCTTCCCCTTCTACCCACTTGAGGAAATATTTGGCCACTTTCACAGCCCGTGATGGGCTGCAGCTGCACAGTCTTCTTGATTGGAAATACAAACAAGGAAGCGACCTCATGATACGGGGTGGGATTGATAAGGATTCCTATTTCACTATCCATCGAGTAAAGTCGAAAGTTCTACAATTACCTACCAACGACCTTTGTCTTGCCAACAAAACTCATTGGAAATCTCCTGCAAGGTCTGTAATGATGAACATGGGAAACTTGTAAACGTTTTGTAGTTGTGGTACTCGATTGTCAAATGGATTGGGGACAATTTCTTATGCGGCCCCATAGATCCATTTCAACACGGAAGTAGGAAACATGTTTTTAAATCACACAACTCAATTCACCTAGAAACTGTAGTAATTATCTGTAAAATCACCTAGGTGTGAAAAGAAAAAATAATAATGCCTAGTGAAGTGGTAGAAAAAATAACACTATTTGGTTATACATATATTCATGTTGCGTCAAGTGGTAGATATAGGAAACATGCTCTAGGGGGGGCTACCACATACATGAACATACAAATTCATTTGGTATGGCCCTGAAACACATCTAGTACAAGGTGTAATAAAAGCTGGCAAATCCAAGCTATCGATAAAATCCTGATTACAATTTATGGAGGGAAGATAAGAGCAACTCTCATGAATTAACTCAAGGTGCATTTCCAAGACTTCGGATGATCAGGCGAGAGTTACTGAGGACAATAACAACCATTGTTGTTCATAATATATACTTATCAGTTTGAACATTCATGCATATAGACCTCATGATTCCTAACACATCATCTACACAACTATTCACTTGCAACAAATCCATTGAAGAAAAGATAGAAGACTACATTGGAATGAAATAGATATCATCAACAAATAGCATCATGAGGCCACTACTCCATTCATTCTCATCATCAGCAATAACATTTGTACAAGACTTTATATTATTTTAGTGCAAACAAGTTAATACAAGGTTAAAGGCTACAAAATGCAACATAAAGTATCTATTTGGTAATACCCAAAATATACCACTACATTATGAATCCTTCTTTTCTAGGGAAAACTATCCCATTTTATTACTATATAAAGCACAAAAAAGCTTTCTATGGGTGTTGTAGCACAAAATACAAAATATAAATCTTACTTTGCTTTGTAAACCAAATCTTAAACTATCCACTAAACATAATGTCCCTTTTATGAAAACAAATATAGTCTTCCTTTAAGATCTTTTAAAAAACTAAAACTATAAGATAAAAAAACACAACTGGAAAATTTTGAAATAAAACTACAACGGTCAGATCTAGAAACCTCCGGCATGGCTGGCATGCCCTCATTGAAATTTACAGCGAGAAGTACCCCAAAGTGGATAAGTAATACCTCTTTGGATATAGCATCAACTCATTGGTTTAATTCTCTGTAATGTGGTAGATTTTGAAAGTATTGAATATCTCAACTATCTCCTTAATACATTATGAAGCCTTTACATTATATACCTGTAATCTCATACATTGGGTTCATGTTAGTTGTTGTCTAGTTGCCAATGTAGTAAAGGCAATATTCTAGTCAAAAAATTGTTTGATACTCAATATTGTGCAGTCTTTTGTCAACCCAAACCTCAAAACTTTGGATTGTTCTGGATTGTCTAGATACTACCTCCTGTGGTCCCTATCTTTCTTTATTTTTCTAATTGCTTACTGTGCACTAACTATACAAGTTTGTGCCTTTTCCTTGTTTGATGTATCTATGTCAGAGACTCATACTTGTGTGCACTTGACTATCTGCAAAATCATTTTTCCTTTATAGCTCTTTGCATTTTTCAATGGTGTTTGGCCTAAAAGAGCATAATTATTACTTCACCTTACACCCAAGTTGGAAAATGTGATGACCTAAAATAGCATAATTATATAATGTTGTATAAATGAAATTGAAAAGTGTTGAAGATGGGTACTGATTGAACACCTTTATGAAGGTGCGTAAATGTAGGGGCCAGTAGTAAAATAATAATATCTATTATAATTAGGGTTGTTATCCTTATCTATGTGTCATATCTTGCTAGAAGATAGTATACTATCAAAGGAGATGTCATATTTGCAGGTAAATTCTCAGTCTGTGGTAGCCTAATTCCTCTCTTCTGTTCTTGTTCATCAGCTTAAATTAACCTCACCGCAAAATTCCAAAGATCCCTAGATGAATATTTAGTTTAACATTGGGTAAGCTAGTTTCTTCTTTGATGTTGTGTTGTTCCTTTAAGTTTGATGATATTAAGCAGGTTAAATCTCTTTAGAGGTGGACGAACTGATTTTTTCAAATTTCTGAGAAGCCAACGTTGTATTTTAAAATAGCAACCGGCTTTTAATTCAACCACAGTGGTTTTCTGGAGAATCTCCATTTTCAAATGTGTAGACTTTATTTTTGTTTTACTGCTAATGTTGTTAAGGATAGTTTGATGAAATGACTTGTTAAATCCATTGTTTTTTGGTTCTCTTCCTTTTCTGTTGGCTAGGAAATAATGCACCTCATTAACTCTCAGTGATTTATTCTTGTTGTTATGAGGTTCTTAGACTTGCTTACTAATCATGTTTTCAACATGTATAGATGGACATGAGGGCCCCCACACACCCAAGGATACGGTGGCCAGTTCCAGCATCTACTGCAAATTTTGATGGCAAGCCAATGTTCACACTTCATCCACATGACAAGGTCGTCTGCACAATTTCATACAACCCTGTTGCCCCAAATGTGTGCTTCCTTTTAGGCGGAATTTTATAAAGGATAAACATCGTTTGATGGGTAAACATCGTTGAGAGTCCTTTTTAAAGGACAAGTCATGAAACCTTGGCTTCAATTCGTTATTGTGTTCATTTAGGTGGAATTTTATAAAATCTCTGTTGGAACTCATCAAAATCCTCGTTGGTAGAGAAATCATAATCCAATGATACAAAACTCATTCATAAGAAAATATAACTAAAATACCCCATGTTTTATTCATGTGTTATATGCACAAGAGAGTGTTTTATTCATGTGTTATATGCACAAAAGAGTATCGGACTGTAAATGGTAGTATATTATTAAAGAATCTTCAGAAACTGGAAAATGCTAGATGTATCAGTGTTTCTGCATATTTCTTAAGGTTGCAATAATAGATTTCCATAAATGCACATATAAATGGAATACCAACATATTCACTCTGCCAAATCTGATTGTTTATAATTGTCTGAATTGCAAAAATTCAATCACAATGCCAATCATTTTGCATCTCCACTTGTATGCATATAAAATCCTCACAGTTTTACAAACAAAAAGCACCAACACACAAGACTTTGATGGCCAACAATGAAGCTAAATGTATCTCAAAATTTTCATACCTGCAAAGCAAAGAATAAAAATCTGGCTCCCAAGTGCATCATGCATCAACAGCAATGTTACTAAAGCTTTCAAAGACAGTACTATGCTCTCATAGATTTTATGAAAATATGCATAGACAATGGTAAACAGGTGCATTTCTTGACATCAAAATAAGCATGGCCAAAAAAACTAAAGTAGTTGCCACACAATCAAGTTTCTTAAAAGAGAAACGTGCCGAGTAAATCCCCTAAGAGTCATCCAAGTTATCTACAAGAATGTGATCCTCAACATTATCCTCATCATCTATATCAATTTCTTCATGTTCCTCCTAATCTTCCACTGGTGCACAGTGATGCCTGTTATAGAGTTTCCAGTCCATAGCTTGACAAGCACGTGAACAATAGTTGACAGAACCACATGCAGAACACCTTCTATGTAATTTTATAGAGTTTTATAATTAGTATGGTTGCCTATTTAAAAAAAAACAATTTTACAGACCATTTTTAAAAAATTTAATTTGTCAATGTTATAGATGTCACATATTTACACGAGTTGTAGATGCACTTAGCTACTCTCAATACAAACCTGTGTTTACTCTATTGTAATCAATCCAAAAGAAAAAAACAGAGAGAGAGCTACAATAGTCATGCTGCTATCCATTGGTTTTTGTCTTTGATAATAAAGGTTGGTTTGCTCTTTAGGTCTCTAAGCCAAGTTTATCAACTTAAGCTAAAATTTTCATTCATTAATACACTATTATATTGGTATTTGGATAGGAGTTAGTATGTTGTAGAACATGCTCAAAATGAGCTTTATCAAGGTGAGGCACATTCCATGAGCAATAAAATCTTGTATAACTACTCAAAAAGATACATAACATATATATTCTAAGAATATTTTGCAAGCAAATAGGTGATAACTTGCAAAACCCTAAAGGCAAAGTTGTCAAAAGAATATTCCTGTAGACAACACCGGTCTTGTCTGTTGATAGTATCTCATAGCTCAGAGCCGTTTTACAGTTTTTATATGCATACCTTTCATGATTAAAAATCTCCATCACAATACAATAAGCTTATTTAACTAACCTTAGTGGTCATTTATCTACTAGTGATCACAGTCTAAATTTTGACCATCACTCAAACTGCATTTTGACCATCAGCAGAATGTTGGCAGCATTTGCACACATGCGCACAAAAGACCAATATGCAGTCATCTCACTCAGATACAACAATATACACTACTCCAACCACCTAAGGAGCTCAAATTATCATGTTCCATCTCAATTCTATCAAAAAAAAATTATAATTCTTGATTATCCTATCCAAACATGAGCTCATCTTATTCTCATTTTTACTTCTAATGAGAGAAACTTTGATGATACTAGTGAGCATAGCCATTTTGATGTTAGAAATTGATCTAAGGTATGTCATTCAAGTTCCCAGGGAAATAATAATCCATAAAAATGGTCTCAACACAATTCAGGCAATAATTTCTTTCCCTTCTATCTAAGAATTAAAGTCTTATGTGATGTCAGGTAAGGTCCTGGTGATGTGGTGTATGTTTCACAAGATTTAGAATAAAAATTTCCTACAACAGGGTTTGATGGATTGCATATGGAAAATTAGTTACAGTGTTTCTCTACCTATTACCTTTCATGTAGTCTTATCGGTGTTATGGTCATGAAACTCTTGCATGGGGCCTGCTTTAAACATGTGAGCCTGAGTTCACTAGTTATCAACCCCTGAATGCTAAACCTTTGGCATGCATGTGTAATGATAATTGTTTGTCTTTTTAGAACTTTTTACTGAACCAAGTAGATGAAATATTTTTCATTGGAGTAAACAAGGTATGTTCTCATTGGCACTTATCCTAGTGGGTTGGTGTTACGGAGAGAAATTCCTATGGCTTGGGGTACCACAACAGACAGCTAGACTCCAGAAATCAATCTTCTCCAATATGCAATAGAAATAAACAAT
>LPNX010250789.1:37930-186323 GCA_001517045.1 Pseudotsuga menziesii
ATGTGATTCACCTAGTGGGGTGAAAATCTCTATAACAGTTGGGTTGGTTGTGGTTTTGTGCCATTCATCCCGGGAGCAGATATAAGATGGTGACACCTCCAGAGTCCAGACAGAGGAAAATGTACCTTGGTACCTTGGTACCTTTGAGTACCTTCCAACTGATGTGAATGAGCTCGGTTGGTCTTATCAACATGAGTAATCTCAGTGATCAAAGGGTCATCCAGATTGGGGTCATCTAACATGGAACAAACTGATAGCAGGACCTTGGAAATAGTAAGTGCAAGGCTCCATTGATCCTTCAGTATATCTAGGCAGATGCTTCCGTTCATATTAATATTTGGGTGATAAATCTTATCCTAGAAGGTGAGCTTCAGAATATTGAAGGGGTAGTCAATAGGATTGTGATTTTGGGCGAAGAAGACACCTCCTACAAAAGGAGTGTCAAAAGGAACCATGATGGATTCCTGCCAATGGAAGAGATAGTCCCCAGCAATATAAATACTGAGTATTTAGCAGTTATACCACAGTTAAGGGTTCACTTACTAAAAATCCATTAGATGTTATGGGTTTGGACCCCAAGCATTGATGCAATGCACTCACAAAAAATGGATGGACCTGGGAAAAAAGGTAATGATATGTGAAACTAGATTTCAAGCATGATCAATATCCCTCACCTAGGGAACACTTTCAAGCAAGAGCATATTTTTATAGGCAGAGCATAGATATCTCATTCGGGATCTAAGAAGGAATCCTTGGTGTGATCACAAAGGCATCTCACACAGAGAAAATGATCACATAGACCAACTAGGTAATGATGGCAAGGATTGTGAGTTTAGTGCATTTATTACATGTGTAAATTAAGCACATTGTTTAGGTGCATAAGATAGATGTGTCTCTTATCTATAAAAGTGTACTCAAGTAAGGGAAATTTCCAGACATCCAACATGGATATTAAAAATAAGTATAATTCAATATCAAATTAATATTGATATGGACCAAATAATAAGATATGTCTAAATAAACCAATAGAAAATATTATGTCATTAGTGAATCCCCAGCAATATAAAGACTGATACTTCACCAGTCATACCATAGTTAAGGGTGCACTTACTCAAAATCCATTAGAGGTTATGGGTTTGGAGCCCAAGCATTGATGTAATGCACTCACAAAAAATGGATGGACCTGGAAAAAAGATAATGATATGTGAAACTAGATTGCAAGCATGATCAATATTACCTCACCTAGGGAACACTTTCAAGCGAGAGCATATTTTCATAGGCAGAGGATAGAGATCTCATTAGGGATCTAAGAAGGAATCCTTGGTGTGATCACAAAGGCATCTCACACAGAAAATTATCACATAGACCAACTAGGTAATGATGGCAAGGATTGTGAGTTTAGTGCATTTCTTACATGTGTAAATTAAGCACATTGTTCACTAGTTTTTCATACCCATATATAAAATGAAAATCAAACGAGCTCTTGAACTCATTAAGGAGATTAATAAGTGGGAAGTCTTAATGAGAAGGAGATATTTTCTTTTTTATTTTCTATGGAATTTGGAGTGGTTTCTCCCTCACTAGTTGGGTCTTCCCTTTGATTTATTCTAGATTTGACTTTGATATCCCTCAGATAACATTCCATACTTTTTCTAATCATAGATGTAATTCCAGTCATTGCTTCTAAAGTTTATTGTATGTTTCCAATATGGAAAGGCGTATACATCCTAGTCAATACTCCTTCTATGACATCTCTAATCATTGTCAAGTCTTGAAAACAATTTCTTGTCAAATTTAAGGCCTCTAGTTAGTTGCCTCTCATATGATCATAGAACCTCCAATCAACTTGAGGTTCAGTAAATAAAAAAATTCCAATTGGAAGAAAAGGAAATTGGAGGAGATCAAGGTCGATCATATCATGCACTATCACATGATTCTTGGCAAGGAAGGAAGTTTTCATTATTTGGATTTCTTTGGATTTCATTCTTTGGATTTAATCGTCTTTGTAAAGAATGAAACTATGGAGGAACCAAAAGTCCAACATTCACAAGGGATTGGAAATGGATAGAAAATTGATATCAGGTTTTCATATATTGGGTTTCTGCGCTACAGATCATATCTGATACTCTGTTTTAAAACTAGAGGTCCTCAATCCATAAACTAGGATGCAGTATAATTTGGAAATACAATCATTCACACAAGTTTAATTAACTTCGGCGCTATCATCCATGGGGTTCTGACATACTTACAAGCTGCAGTTAAAACACTATAGGTTCACAATTTAGTCTTCAACGTTGTCATTACTGAGCTTTACTTAGGATTGAAAGTGGACTCACTTCATTCTACAGATGAAACTTACAAGCTGGATTGAAAACCAAGACTTTGACCTTTGAATTCAATTAAAGGAATCTCCATATTTTTATACATGTGCCTTTCCCCATTGACTGTTAGATTTATAACCCTGTGCTTTTTGTCATTGATTGTTAATGTCATTTTGAAGCTACGATATATTGAAAAGACAAGGGTTTCACAAAAAACCATGGCAGGGAAAGTATCTTGACCAAATTTGGGTGCATATCTACTACCACGATTTCACCTACTCTGGAATCTCTTATCCATGTCAGATTCCGTGAAAAATGAATACAGATCTACACTCTGTTTTGCACAGAATTACAGAGCCAAATAATTCTAGATCGCAACAATAACCCTAGAGAGATCAACGAAATTAATGGATCTCTTATCCATATCGGATTCCTTGAGAAATGAATACATATCTACACTCTGTTTTGCACAGAATTACAGAGCCGACTATGATTCTAGATCGCAACAATAACCCTAGAGAGATCAATGAAATTAATAGATCATCAGATCGATTTTTATTTGGAAAGAATTTCATGATGTATTTACCTTGGAACTCGTGCTCAAAGATTTTTATGGATTGATTCTCACAATAAAATGAGTGCACAACACAAGATAGAGGCAGAGTGTTTTCCAACCATACCTTGAAGAGAGATTGTTCCAACAAATTTGTATATTCAGTGGCATCGACTGTGCCCTGAAACTTCACCCTCCACCAACGATTCTGTCGACCTATAGCTACTCTTCTCCTTGTCTGCATTCTCTTTGGACATTGTAACCAAAATATGCCACACCCAGGATCGTATCGTTGCATGAGCAAGAGGATAAAGGAAACATGCAGTGAAAAAAAAACTCGATCTTGCAGTTGAAAAGCAGCTCGGATCAGTAGTTAACCCATCGATGTGGTAAGTCAAAGGAAGCCCATATATTCTTCAGGGGCAAAATTTGTTGAAAAATATTTCAAAGTGGTCACAACACATAGTGATATCGAAAAATCGAAAAATAGGATTTATACATTTGTTTAATTGAATGAAAAATATTAACTCGTTAAAAATTTGATAAAAAAAAAGTGCTCACAACACACAGTGATATCGAAAAATAGGATGTATACATTTTTTTGGTGTTCAATGTGATAACCATTAGACTATGAAACTCTAGATATTGTAGGTATCCTAGTGAGGGATATTTTTGAGGTTTTATGTATGTGTGTTATATAATCTATCTATCTTAAGATTTGGTGTAGATTTTATCGACATTCTCATGGTGATATTCAATTATGTGTATCTAATTATTCAAATCTCCCTCATGGTGTAGTAGCTATGGTGTAGTAGCATTAATTTTGGGACTTGGGTGTAATCATTGTTGCATGGGAATGATCACATAGAGTTGATAGATGATTTAACTACTAATTATAATGTTATTTAGTAGATCTTATTTATCACCCAATAGGCCTAAAACATTACCCTCTATTTCTCTATGGAACTCTTAAAGGTTTCCGTTCATTTAGTTGTGAGTTAAACCTAAATGCTCAAGGCTTTGAGGACCTTTCCCTCGAGTTGGTATGATTGGTACATGTATGGATCTCACTTTCTTATGTGGTTGTCTTCCATCCAAGATGACTCTATCTACTCCCATGGAATTTGGGATGTCCCCTCCTCTATTATATAGATGTAAGTTGACTAAAAACACAAAAGAATCATAAGTTGGTGAAAACAAATCCAGAATATTTGAGTGTAGTTCTAGGTGAAGATATTCATTTGAATGAAACAATGGATATGGGAAAAAATGGTTAGAATAATTAATGATAAAATAATTTGAATCAAAGCCTAAAATCATCGATGTAAAAGGAACTCCAACTAAGTCTGGGTTATGTGTTGTGAGCTTTAGCACTACTTGGGGATGGATTGCACTCATTCTCCAATAGGACAAGGTCTCCACATCCATCACTATAAGTTCTTTGAAGATTATCCATAGACCTATTCTCTTTAGGAACTCAACCTTGTCCTCCAATGCCAAGCCTGAAGGTGTGAGCTCCACTATAATTTGGGTAAGACATCCTAGTTTTCCACTCATTTTTTAGTCAAAGGAGTTGTTCTCACTTATCGATAACTTCTTGGGTTCATGATATGAGTCTAACCCATATTATAAGTTGATAGGTATTTCATATTGTCCAATAGCTTGGTGAGAATAGAATTAAAGAAAGGTTTAGAAGAATATATTATAATAGATGGTGAAGAAAACGACAATCTGAAAGTCCCTTTCCAATATACTAGGTGTGACCTCTATGATCACTTGGATGCTAACTGTGCACTCTCGCATCGATGTTAGTAAAGAATCAGGAATTATTTTGTAATTGATTCTTCTAAGTCAATGACTATATCTCCCCTTTATGGGAACTTGGTTGGTGGGGTGTTTGAATAAAAAGTGGTGCCTAATCCTACATTGAAAAAAATCGTGTGAGGGTGATAAGGACCCTTTCCCTATCCTGTGGAGTAACTCAATGCACTCACCTTTTAAGGAGGTCCAAAATGATAATATTATTTCCCTCATTCATGCTAACTTTTCAGGAGTAGATATGTTGGTCTGTGTCAGATTTCCCTCTCCTATTCTTCACTCATAAAATATTTTAAAATTTAGGACCTTGAATACTACTAGGATGGGAATCTCCCTACAAAAAATATTTTAGAGGGATTGTAGACTTATTATATAGTCTCTAGGGTATAAATTCCCATCATCCCTCACCTAACCTTTCCCTCCCCCTTGTAAGAAATCCCCTTCTTATTTTCCAATCTCCTTTTATGGAACATATAATCTATGAGGTGACCTTGAAAAACAACATTTGCATGATGATGAGGATCCATCAAGGAGACCAAAGTACAATCTGAGGTATTGAGCAAAAAATACCTTTGATACTTCTAAGGTTTTTTTTTGGGTCCTAGGATCACTTGAGGAGTTATCTCTAAAGGATTTGCTCCAAGGGTGGAAATTCTTCTTGTCCAAGGCTCACCATCTATCTAGCAAGGAAATAATTTCATGTTAGTAATTATCTCTTGAAAATTGCTTAGAGGCCAAAATACAGAATGATTCTCTCCCTAAACTAGTGAGGGTTAACCAATCCCTCCAAAATGTTTGCTCTAAAGTGTCTCATGGCACCACAAAACCTTGACATTATTTTTCTCCAATAAACAATGATTAATGGTGGTAAGTTAATTGGAGGTCCCAAAAAAATTCTCTATGGTTGGGACTTTGCCACTCTTGTCCTAAGTGGTAGATTGGGAGATTCATTGATATGATGGAAGTCTAGAAGTTTACATCTAATTAATCAATGGGAAATTCCCTCTAGCCTAGGTATGTCTCTTTACAGGTGGAATTAGGAAAATAAATCATTTTTCTTAATGCATATGGTCCCTATCTAGATATGAGAGATTTCTAGGACCACTTTTTCAAGTTTTACTATTTTTGGGTGGAAAATAAACCTCTTTATCGGTGCTTCAAATCTAGGTGGAAAATAAACCTCTTTGGAAGTTCTAGTCAAAGAAATGCATCAAATCTAGGTGTCCATAGGCAAGGATCCTTGGTCCAAAGATCAAGTAGAAGTCGGCTGACTCATGTAGATAGTTTATAGCGCTAGAGTGACTATATAAACTTATTGTTGTCAAGCAAACAATATCATCTATATCAACAAACACTCGTATAGGATTTACCAAAAATGTGCCTTCACTAAGATTAAGATATGGAATTAACCTGGGATAATGTCTAAAATGTTGGTTGCCTAAGACTCTTGACACAACTTTGAAAAGGAGTATTAATATGTTTCCCCTGCACACCTACCAGGCATTTAGGTTTGAAGGAAAAGATCCTATGTATGCCAATAGGGTATTTTCCTTCACACCTAAAAGTATATGGTACTTCAAATTCATGTGATATGGCCTCTACCTAACGGATATGGCCTTTTACAAGTCATGGAAACAAATTATCGTCCACAAGGCTCCTAATACTCTTACAATTTCACTAAAATGATTTTAGAATGGGTGGTTTGGAAATTTGAACAAGAGAGTCATATTTTTTGAAACACTAAATTTGTCACCTTACATGAGTGGAGAGAGAAATGGATTTCATATATACAACTTTTATGTTGTTCATGTGCACATCAATATACTTAAGGCCTCATTTTCTAGGCCTTATGTTGCTTATGTAAATGACTAGCATGAATCATTGTATAGAATAGATGGCTATAAAGTTAGGAGATTTCAACTAGAGGACATTGTCTAAAAGATGTTAGATGATTCTATACAATAGATTATCTATTCAATTTTCCTAATTGTTGTTGATAGCCCAACCTGTTTGGTCATCAAAGTGGGAAAAAAAATCTTAATTATGGTATATCTCTAATCCACAATCAATCTCATTTTACATCCTATAGGGATAATGACTATCTATCCAACCCCTTTGAAGTGGTAGAGCCCCTTAGGAGCAATCTTGGTAATGTAAAATAATCTACCAATGAAAATATTGAAGTTTTAGATAACCTTACAATCAATGATGAGTGAGGAAATATATAGAAGTCAATTTAAGTTATAGGATCTTTGAGTAGCTATGATGTGAATAACCATGAGGACTAGTGATTTGACTGAAGGCGATACAAGCAGGATTTCTACTATTCAGACTGAAACTTGTTATAATTGGTCTAGAAAATATAGATTGTGGCTATGAAGTAACACAACAATGTACTGAAAATTGCAATGAAAATTTTCTTGGTTTTCTTAACGAATACAGTATAAATGGAACGGTGGATAATTATTCACTACATATTTCAGCTGATATGAATATAACACCATTTTCTTGTCACAATGGTGAAGTTGTACTGAATTCATCTTTGCATTCCTACTTGCCTATAGTTACATACTAAAATCAACATGGAATTGTTTTCAACTACATGGATTCATGTGGTCAAGACAAAAATTTGAATCCCTCAAGGATTGTATTTTCTCTGTTTAAATGGACATCCATGGCTCGTTGGGAGGATTTCGTTTCAGATTTTTTTTGTCAATTTCCATCATGTAGATGGTTGTGGAGTCTAAAGCATTGGTTCAACAACTACAATGTGAGTGAAATATAAGTTGCATGGTTTATTTCCCAAAATGTCAAAAAAAAAGAGGTTCACAACTCCCAAGATTCTGTTGGAATCCCATACGAAGATGGCTGAGCTGCTGAAAATAGTGTTGGAACAGATTGAATCAATGAATACCTGAAAGAAGGCAACTTTAAGAGGCACTAGGAATACAAATATCTTGCGAACCAAGCAAGTAATTTGGCCCATGCCCAAGCTCATATCCAAGTTCAGTTAGATTCTCCAAGGAGATGAGTGGAAATGTTGAAGTGGACAACACTTGTGGAATGAGGACATAAGAGAAATTCTTCAACCCACTCCCTCAGTTGGGCCCTCCTCCATCTTTCAGTGATCCATGTCTGCCCAGCAGTGAGCCTTACAAAGATGGTGACACATAAGTTTCCTTTCACTTGTCTTGCAGTATTCTTAGTTTTAGTTCAGTATCCTAAAAACAAATTCTGTTTCAAATTTTGTACTCCTCATCTTATATGAAGTTATCCTTTTGATTATGGAGGGGATCCTGGCTATTATATTTGTATGTCTATTTCTGTTAATACAAAAACATTTAAATTTACTGGAAAAAACATTATAGATTGCTGCAGAGAAAGAAATTGATTACCAATTATTATCTTTCTCATAGTAGCAAATACAAATGATTTTAGCTCCACTTACAATAGCAAATTTGTTCTCTGGAATAAAAATTAAAGCTATTAACAACCACCACAATATTTTACATTCTAAGCAGCACAAGGAACTCCTATTGTTAGATCATGGGAAAAAATTAGAAGTTTCTCATGGCAAGTGCAAAGCTCAATAGACAATAGAGTTATTTGTCTTTTTTAGTTTAGAATCTAGTTTCTAGAGTCTTTTGTCTTTATTACGGCATATTTTGTAAACATTATATAACAGTTTAAGTTTGAACTTTGAATTGTTCATTGCATATTGCACCTCTTTGTTCTTGAATACAATGGTCTGTTTCATTTCATGGTTGAATTATATTCTACAGTGTGTTGATGACAAATGCTATCTGTTGAAATGTGAAGGTTGATGTTGTGGTTGATCATTTGATGATGATTTTATCTCTGCTAGATGGTTCATATTACATGTGTGGTAAATGGTTAATGCTTTAATGACCATCATTAATGCTTTAATGTATAATTTTGAATTTTTTTCAACAAATTAAAACTATTTAGCGATGAAAGCAATGATTTTACCTGTTTCATGGCAAATTTTCATGGGAATTTTGACCCATATGTAGTAGTGGGTATGCATAAGTATTATGGCATGCATCATCATCGTGGACATTGACGTTGTCATCATCATCATCAATGCCATATGGTAGATCAACATCATCTTGATCATCATCCTCATTATCATCATCGTCGTCAACATCAAGTACATCATCAACAAAATCATCGTCATCATTGTTATTATGGTCACACAGATTCCATTAGTGTTCTTAATCACTCATCGACAGTAGGATTCATGTCATGTAATTGTTAAGGTCATTTATATGCCGTTCAAAGTCATTACAATGATAATAGGATTGTTTAGATGTCATTACAGACATTTAGGTGCCATTAGAAACAATTAGGATCCAAAAGTGATACCACATACATAATCATCGTTATCATCATCATACAATAAATCAACACCATTGTCATCGTCATAGTCATCATCAATATAATTGCGATAATAATGAGCAAGGAGCCATACTACCTCACAAGAATGGATTATATACTCTTATACTTCTCAAATCATATCCATATGCTCCATCATAATTATCGTAATGCATCATCGACAAGTTGTTAGGGAGAATCATATGCCATAAGAGCAATTTAGGTGACATTAAGGTAATTTACCCCTCATTAGGATTAATCATGATCCAAAAGTGCCATGATTACGATCATTTACGTGCCACTATGATAAATCAAGATCCAAAAGTACTATCACATGGATCATGATCATTGACATTAACATTGATATATTTGACGTTATGTCAGACGTTTCCCAAACACAATCCCTAGCTCTAAACCTAGTGCAATTCCTAGCATAGTTTCTTTCAAAATTTCTGGCATTATTCCAGGTGCTATACTTGGTGCTATGTTGGATGTTTTTCCTACCAAAATTCATGGCGCAATTCCTATCGCTAACCCTAGATTAATATATGGTGTATGTTATTCAGGACGTTTTTTTGGAGGCTATTCTTGGCATTATATGGGATACCTTTGTGGATGCTAATTAGGACATTAATTGGGATTCTAATTGGGACGCTAATTGCGACGATAATTGTGATGTTAATTGGGACATTAATTGGGATGCTAATTAGCATCCAAAATAATGCCAACTTTTAAAAAGGGACAATAATTGGGATGCTAATTGGGACGCTAATTGGGACGATAATTGGGATGCTATTTGGGATGCTAATTGGGATGTTAGTTGGGATGCTAATTAGCATCCAAAATAGTGCCAACTTTTAAAATGGGACGTTAATTGGGATGCTAATTGAGATGCTAATTGAGATGCTAATTGGGATTCTAATTGGGATGTTAATTGGGACGCTAATTGGGACGTTAATTGGGATGCTAATTAACGTCCAAAATAGCACCAACTTTTAAAAAGGGACGCTAATTGGGACGCTAACTAGGATGCTAATTGGGACGCTATTTGGGACTCTAATTAGGAGGCTAATTGGGATGCTAATTGGGATGCTAATTGGGATGCTAATTAGCATCCAAAATAGCGCCAACTTTTAAAAAGGGACGCACAAAACACCATTAAAAGCGCCAGCTCATGGAAAAGCGTCCACTTTGTCAAAAAAATGATGGAAAATACACTAAAAGTGATAATGGACGCTAAAAAGGAAGCTAAAAGAGACGCTAATCACAGGTTTTTGTTGTAGTGTAATGACAACCTATAGTGAGCTTTTTCGTAAGGTGCATCCCCTTTGCCTGAGAAAGCATAAAAGTGTGCAGGGGGGGACGGTCTTGGCTTGAATACGCCAAGGTGGTCCTTTTCAATTGATGGTCTACATGGTTGGAAAAAGGAGGTAAATGAGATGATGTAGACACCCTTTCCTATACTTTAGCGAGTGGGAAAGGAAGCAGCTACGCTCGACAATCTTCTCATTGTTTTTAAGAGTCAGAAAAGAGCTTAAACGAAAATCCGGTGTGGTCAACTGATTGCGGTGGCACAGGTGATGCCCCTTGTTGGGACAGTGGACAGAGGTCCAAAGGTCATCCACGCAGTATGGACGAAGCAGAAGGCTCTCAAACATACCAATACATGCACGGGATAGATTGCGGCAGAGGATCACGAGTCGGTGCGGCAGAGGCACACAAACCGAGGTGGCTCTCGGACAGAGGTCAGGAGAGCATGTGTGTGTGTTGTGGTGGACAGACTTGACTACATGTGATGTGAGTGCAAGTTCGAGGGCAGTTCTATGCCAAATACATGCAAGAAAAATAAATCGTTTTGTGGACAATGGTCCAGAGATCCGCGTAAAGTGCGGTGAATGGAGAATACAATTATGTGTTAACATACAAAATAAAATAAAAAATGGCATTCCTTAATGGGAGGTGGCCCAGGAACTCGCATGAGTAGCGATCAGGAAGTGTGATACAAGTACTAGTCCATAGACACTTGCATCATCATGTCGTGGCTCGTAAATTGAAGTGACTTGTGGGAAATGGTCCTGAAATTAATTTATTACACATGAGACAATGGTCTCATAAAGAGATATAAATTTGAGCCCAGAGGTGTGAGGGGTGTCTCGAACTGATTCTGGGTGAATTTGGAGTAGCAGCTAATGGTGCCTCCCCTGATTTATGGTGAAAAATGTTGAAAAACAAGAAAAGAAAATGAAGCAACTCATTGGTGATGTTAAGCGTAAAATTTCTTAAGGTAGAGCCCATTGCGGGGGTTCTCCAAGAGTTGTCCATCAGAGTCAATGAGGGTGTATGCCCCTTTTCTGAGGCAACAGTGGATGACATATGGGCCATACCACATTGACTCGAACTTTCCTTTTCCCAAGTTATCATTGGGATGGTCGTAGACTAGAACCATATCACCTTCGCTGAAGGTGCGAGGGTGGACATGGGAGTCATAGTGGACCTTTGATCGTGTTTTGGCTGCTTCAATGGCTTGGAGGGAAGCTCGATGGTCTTCTATGGTTTGCTCAAGTTGGAGGAGTCATTCTTCTAAAGGCAAAGTGTCAGGGAGAAGTTCTACTATGAGGCACTCTATAGGGAGTACTAATTCAACGCCATGTACTAGGTGGAAAGGGGTGAAACTGGTTGCAGTTTTTGTGGATGTGCGATAATCCCATAGGGAAGAGAATAGCATGTGATTCCAGTTGGTTTTATGGTTTCCTACCATCCTTTGGAGCATTATTTTGATGATTTTGTTGACTGCTTCAACTTGGTCATTGCCCTAGGGGTAGTAGGACGATGAGTATTGGTGCTCTAATTTCAACATGGTTGACAGTTCAGCCCATACAGCATCTTGAAAGTGTGCTCCATGGTCTGAGACTAATTGTTTAGGAACACCAAATCATGAAATAAAATGGTTAAATAAGAAGTGTGCTGTGGTTTCAGCTTTGCAATCGAATGTGGGCATGGCCTCTGCCCACTTAGTGAAGTAATCGACTGCCATAATGATGTATTTATTACCATTAGCCAAAACGGGTTTGATTGTCATGAAATCGATTTCCCATTTACAAAAGGGGCCGACTATGACTACGGGGTGTAACGATGTAGGGGGTTTCTTTCCTTTGGGGCAAAGAGCTGACAGCTGCGGCAATGTTGGGCTACCTTTATGCAATCAACAAAGATGGAGGGCCAGAAATAGTCGGTTCATAGAATCTTCTGGGCAGTTTCCAGGCCTGAAAGGTGGCCGCCGCACGCTCCACTATGACAGTCGTTGAGGATGGTTTTGGCCTCGTCATGAATGAGGCAACAACATAGGATGGTATCAATGCCTCAACGATACAGAACATCTTCGATCAGAAAGTGGCGAATGGCTTGATGTCAAATGCATTGCCTCTCCTCACAGTTTAAGTGCACTACAAACTTCTGTGTTCGTAAATAAAGGAGGATATCCCCATACCATGGGTCATCCATGGATATGATGAATAGGAAATCATCAGGGAGATCATCCTTGGGGGGTGATGAGGCGGTTAGTGGGGGAAGATCAATCATGAGTGTGGCCAGTGCGAGTGCCTTTGTGCTTTTCAGGGAAATGAACTCTAAGTCAAATTCTTGGAGGACGACCACCCACTTAGATGCTCGACCTTGTACAAGGTGGTGGCTTAAGAGGTACCTCATTGGGTTTGAATCATCCACTACATCAGTATGGTTTGTGATGATGTAGTGGCACAACTTCTGAGCCGAGAATATGACAGCGAGGGCCAATTTCTCCTCGGGTAAATATTGTAGTGGAGCTCCTATTAGCTTCTGACTGATGTAGTAAATCACGTGCTCATGGTGAGCATCATCTTCTTGGACCAAGACTCCAGCAATGGCATTGTCTGAGGCCGACACATAGATAATGAAGTCTCAGGTGAAATTTGGTGCTGAAAGTAATGGTGCAGAAGCTAGGGCTTGCTTGAGTGCATCAAATGATTCTTATGCTTGCTGATCCCACACAATGGGGATTTTTGTTCGGAGCAAGCGAATGAATCCATAATATTTTGTTGCGTACTCTAGTACAAAATGGTGGAGTAAGTTGGCCTTGCCTTGGAGGCTCTGTAGTTGGTGTCAAGCTTTTGGGGAAGGGAGATCAAGGATAGCCTGAAATTTGAGGGGATCTACAATTATCCCTTTGTGAGATGCGATGAATCCAAGTAGACGGCCTACTGGGACACAAAAAATGCACTTAAGGGGATTGAGTTGAATTTTGTACTTGCAGCAACGTAAAAAGACTTGCCGCAAGTCATCTATATGTTGTGCTTGTTTCGGTGATTGAGCAGTAAGGTCATCCAGGTAGACCAAGATGATGTGAATTAAATAGTGGAAACAATATGTCATGGCACACTAGAAGGTGGTTCCAGATTTTTTTGGGCCAAAGGGCATGAATCGATACATGAATGTGCCCCATGGGGTTGTGAATGTCATCTTGTAATGGTCTTCTTTCCGGGTTTGGATTTGGTTATAGCTAGAAAACCCGTCCATGAAGGAAAAGGCCTCATGTCCGCCGCACACATCGATGATCTAATCGATGAAAGGTGTGGGGAAGTTGTCTTTGGGACATGCCCCATTAAGGTCATGAAAGTCTGTGCAAACACGAATGGTACCCTATTTTTTATTCACGAGTACATGATTAGAAACCCAAGTGGTGTACACAATGGGGTAGATGAAGTCAGTTGTGCGCAGCTTCTCTATCTCATCTTTCACCGTGGCCACTTTGGAAGGATGGATGGGCCATTGATTTTGGTGTACGGGTGCCACATCAAGCCATGTGTCGATGTGGTGTTCCATGATGTATGGATCTAAGCTAGGTATTTCAGTGTACGACCAAGAAAAGATGTCACGAAATTCTTGGAAGAGAGCTTTGTAGGCAGCGACCTCTTCCGATGAGCAAGATGCCCCCAGCATGATTTCTTCAACAATATCAAAGTTAGTTGAGATGTCGATTATGATAGTGGGTGAAATGTTAGCCATGTTCCCTTCTTCGAAGGTGTCTGGTGCCGGGATGGGGTTCTTGAACCAATCGACTTTCCCATGGATGAAATATTTGGTCTCCATGGAAAACTGGTCTGACTGCGACACAAGTTCTTCGGGGAGAAAGAAAGAGCGATGGTGCATGTCGTCCCATGGGTATTCTAGGGTGGTCAAAGCTTCAAGTATCTCCTCATCATTGCTGAAGCACTGAAGAGACAAGTCTGATGGACCGTCATTGGGGGTGGAGATAAGCGGGTCAGTTGAACTAGACATCATGTAGATGGACATGGTGTCTAAAGAAGGCAATGGGGGGTGCGCTTCTTCGATCAAAATGATTTCAGACTCGAGGGAATGTTGACGGAGGTCAGCTAGAGCCATTCAAAATTCGGGCAGGTCTTAGCAATGGTGAGAGTAATGTCCATACAAACCGCAAAGGGTGCAAGCATGGTTTGTTCTCAATGCCTTGTTTCTGACTATTGGTGCGGTTGGGAGTTCAACCACAGGGATTTTTTCATTTGTATCCATGGCATCCAAATGTGCACAGATCATGGGGATTTCAGGGAAATTCTGAGTTGAATGGCCCTGTTGCTTGTAGATAGTGCAAGGTGGGACTTGTCGCGGTTCCGCGATGGCTTTAGACTTGTGCAGGTGCAGCGGTTGGCTTTTGCGGACCGGGTGGAGGGTGAGACTCAACCACGATGGGTTGCACCGTGGTTAAAACAACCTGGGGCATTATTGGTTGAGCTGGTGGATCAAGATACCATACCGAAATTCCCAATGTAAAGTTGGGTAGGATTAAGGTGGCCATTACCGGCTTGCTCATGACACCAGGTGGGGGAAAGAGGAAGGGAATTGTATGGACTAGAGATGATCCCAGGTAACTCCCTGCTAGTTGCATGTGGGGATGCAGTTGTGGTTGAGGCTGCGCATAATGCTGCTGCTGTGGGTGATGTTGTGGCTTTTGTTGGTGTTGTGGGTGCAGACGATGTTGTGGTTGTGGTTGAGGCTGCAGCTGCGATGGTTGTTTGGGTGCAGCGATGCTGGATGATACCATGCACAAGTCCGCAGTCTCATTTTTTGTCAGAGGCGGTGACATGGAGGGGAAAGGAGCCATCATGGTGGGATTGGAAAATAACCCAGGGCCCATATTCAACAATGGGGAGGCTGGTGTGTTGTCCACCATAGTGTTGATTATAGGAACAACATTAGCGTGTGTAGTTGTCCCTTGTGGCTTAATGGTGGTGATGGTAGGGATAACATTGGTGGGTTCTGTTAACCCTTGCGGATTATGATAAGTGAGTTGATCAACTGTAACAATCTTCCATTCATTAGGGACCATCATGATACAGAATACAGTTGATGCGACCGCTCTCATGGCGTACATGTAACTTCTTTCGAGGAGAAGGTTATAGTCCAATTGAGCGTTGACGACTTCTATATCGATCAGCATTGTCTTCCCAGCTAATGTGATGGGGACATGGGGGAGGATTCCTTGGGATTTAGTGGGATGTCCATCATAATCCCACAAAGTTATGGAGGATGGTTGCAGAATTGGTGATCTGAGCTTCTGCCAAACCATTGTGGACATAACGCATGTGGATGCCCCCTCATTCGTTATGCACCGGTGCACAACCAAGTTCCGTATAGACACCAAGATTTGGAAGGCGATGGTGGATGGCATGCATGGTTCTCCGTTCTCCGTGTCAAATGTGATCAACTTGGATTCAGAGGGGTCTACTACCCCAAGGGCGGCTAGTAAGGATTTCTGCTGCGTTGGGCATGTTTTAAGTACCTCAAGAGCGGACATGGTGATTGGCATTTGGGCCAAATCATCCACAATGCTATAGCTGATTGCAGCTCTAGCCATGTCGTTATTGGCAATATTGCGTATAGGGGGGCACGAGAATGGGGGTAACTGAAGAGGTAGGTTGACTATTTTGGATGTTGATGCCGCTGATGTGTCAGCGGGTTCGGTGGTGGTACCGTACTGATTCTGTCTAGTTTACATGCTGACCTCTTCAGTCATCATGGATAGCAGGTGGTGAACACCTATTTTAGCTATGGGAGGTGCCCCCAGAGTGTTGGGATTGGGTTGGGGAGGGGGTACAGTTGTCACCAACCCTTGGACTGGTAGCAGGTTTTGAAGCACCACGGGAGGAGGTCCTTGTGGTGTTGGGTTGGGTTGGGCTTGATTTGCAGCATTGGCAGCCTGTTGAACCTCGTTCTAAATAGCCTGCTTAGCTCGACCCATGAGGGGACACTCGAATGTGTAGTGCCCATAAACATCACATAATGTGCACGGTTGGTTTGTGCGCAACGGGGCATTGTGTTTTGGGGCATTTGGTCGTGGGGGATTTTGATTTGGTCAATTTGTTGCGGCATTTTTGGGAGGGTTCGGTTGTTGACCGCCTCCCTGCGGTTGGTTGTTGCCTTGGTTCTGGGGTCAATTATTTATAGCTTTCCCTTGTTGATTGTTGGGGGCATGCCGTTTGGGACGGTTTTGTTGTGCGAACACTTATCCCAACGGAGTGGGTGGAGCGGGGGCAGGGGCTTGAACCGTTTGCATTGGCGATGCATAGTATATTTGTGGGGGTGATGGTGCCACAAATATGGGAATTTTCCCCGCATAGTGTTGTGTTGGCCAAGCCATGGCCTGAGCGTGCTGCGCTGGCACAGGTTGTGCATAAGACGTTGTTGCTCCGGACTGGGACATCATTCTTTCGTAGTCCAGAGTTTGGTTTTGGTAAGCAACACTAGTAGTATTGCTTGGTTGTGATGGAACTGTAGGCAGTGTCGGTCGGTGTTGTGGTTGTTGGGAGACCGATCCTATGATTCCATCTGTAGCATGGGATGCCCCTGGTGCATCGCAGTAGGAGGTTCCTGCGCGAGGAGCATCTAGGATGACGATGTATAGGTATCCAGACTGAGCATACATGAGGTCAAACTGTTGAGCTTTCAGTATGGCCTCTTCTTTGGATTGGGGACATTTGGATGCGACGTCCTTTGCTATGGGTGGAGAAAGGTCTTAAGGAACCAATCCAAAAAGATCTTGTCGTCAAGTTATATTTTACATAGGCTATGGCGTCGCCGCCACTCATGGATATGGTTAGTTATATGAGTGGCATTGTTTTGACGGAAAGATAATAGGATCTCCACCCCCTTGTCATATCTGACGGGGAGTTGGAAATACTGTAGGAACATGAAGGCTAGGGAGTTGAAATCTGGGTACTTGGCTTGTGGTAGCTCAATGTACCATTTGGCCACAGCACCTGTGAGGGTGCATTGGAATAACCTCAGTCTAATGGAATCGTCTACGATGCTATTTGATGAGCACCATAGATGGAATGTCATTATGTAGTTTTGGGGACATTCCCCTACTTTTCCTTCAAACTTGGGAATGTCTGATGGCAGCTTGGTTGGCATGGGTGGCCAGAAAGCTTCATGGCAGATGGGGTCATTTGTTAACCGTGCCAAATCAGGCAAGTTCATATGAGCCATGAAAGGTAGGTTTGATCCCAAATTGATGTGGGATGGAGCTACAATGGTGGTGGGATTTGTAGGTGCATAATGCATATGCACAGCTAGGGGTACTTGCAGTGGCACCATTGTGGATGGGCCAATGCCCCCAAGTGTTGTGGGGGGGACATTATGGGTGGCACGGACATTGCCCCCATGTATGATAGTAGGGGAAATGTAAGTGGAAGGTCCACTCCCCCCTGTGTGGCAGGAGGGGCAGTGTGTGTGGAGGGGACACTGCCCCCGTGTGTTGCAAGTGGGCTAGCTTGGCTGGTCACTATAGGTGGTGGTAGCTGACTGATGATAGTTTGCATGACTGTGCTTGGGCCACCTACTAAGTTGTGGGTGATAGGTTGTGATATGGATATGGGTCCACTAGCTATGGCTATGCCATAAAATGGATCTGGATTTGCACCAGCCATGGGGCTTGATGGTGCAGTATGGAGGTCTGATTCAGACTGATATGGGTCTAAATCGGAATCATAGGCTGTGTGGCCTTTTGATGGTGTGGGAGATTGCTGAGAATGGTTTCAGCGGTGTTGGTTGAGTGTTCTAAATTCTGGTGGTTCACCTCTTAGGCGTGAGGAAGAGCGTGAGGGATCAATTGTGTTAGATGTTTATCAAACTGATGGGAATGATGTTTGGACCCCAGTTTCAATGGATTCCTATTGGCTGTAGGTGGTCACTTGGCCACCAAGACTGCCAAAAGACAGCGCTTGTATTTTTCCTCACAGGTGTTTCTACTCAATCGGTGGGGGTCGTTGAACATCTTGCTTGGCAATTCCTCTCAGTGGCCAGCTACTTTGGGGTTCCCGTGGTACTCCTCACAATGAGTTTCTGGGCTGAGCCCAAGTGCTTCCCATAGTTGAAGCATTCAGGGACTTATGTCCTCAAAGATTGCAGATTTGTTTGAACTTGGTGTAAATTGATGAATTTTAAGGCTCTCTCAGCGTCATGAACTGAGTTGGGTTGATTACTTGGTATGGTGTATTTGTTTGTCTGTATTTCTAGTATTTGGTAGCTGAAAATGGTTTATGAATTCATCATATTTTGGTAGAGTTCATGTCATTGTGTATGAAAGCATTGAATAATCAGAAATTTGTAAACAGATACAGTTTTTAACCCTGAATGTTGATGGCCTAACTAGATGACTACCTCACACTGATATTCCTCTTCAACCAAGAGAAGGTGATGGGCTCTCAACACAATGGGACTAAGCCGATCTGTAGATCCAAAGGTCACCTCCTGAATGCAAGGTTGGTCAACAGGGAGGATTCTTAGCACTATGAGAAGCCCTACTTCTCTACCCCCTCTACCTTCTAGGTCATCCAGTTTTAATGGTTTAGAACAATATTCAGTGAAGGGCCTAGGAGTATACGAGCTTGCCCTTCATCGTATCCCAGAATACCTCGAAGGGTGATGACTGGGTAGAGGAGGAAGGGTGAGAAAGACTTGATTTTAAGTCAATTTTAGTTAAGCTGCGTTCATTAATTAAGCCATTAAAATTTACTTTGAATTTACACTTTGCTTGTTGATGCAATTACAGGAAATTAAAACAGAAACTGAAATTAAAATTCTGTGTTGGACAGAGGCGGTTGAGCTACACTGACAGTCCCTATTAAACTAAAATTGAACCTTTGATTGATAGACAACACATTTCTGATCATATTTGGCGAGGGGGTCGCAAAAAAAATTTAGAAACAGGCGAGGGGGTTGCAAAAAAATTTTAGAAACAGGCGAGGAGGTCGCACAGATTTCACAGACATAAGCGATCTGTGTTTCTGAGTGAAGTAGCACCTTTCGGGGGTTTAAGTGTGACCTAGGCACACCTTTTAGGCCAAAAAGCGTGACCTTATCCCCTGTTTAGGCCCAATAAGTGTGACCTTCCCCGGATTTTGGGTTTTTCTAATCCTGAGTTAGATTCAGCCAACAGTAACTTGTACTATGGCCAAAATGACTCAAATTTGCCTAGAATAGGCTTCGGCAACACTAAGAACTGGAAATAAACTAGATCTAAACTGGATTTGACATGAAATTTTAAAAACTAGGGCAAAAAATGAAAAAACTTGAAATTTTAAAAATCTGGACCAGGGATCCTGTGGGATCGACCTGGTATCATCGCCAGTTCTGTAGTAGGGATTTCTCCTTGCTACAGGGGCATGAATGGCTCCCTTCTATCTATAGGATATAAGGGTAGGTTCCTGCTTGTAAGAATGCTGAAAAGAAAGCGGAAATAAAATAAAGAACAGAAAGAAGAGAAATGATGGAGAACCCCTCTGCAAACAATGGGTTAGGGTTCCGCTTCCAATAACCTGCAAACAACTATTAGAAACTAGAAACTTGCAAAAACATGTTATAAACAAACCTACAAACCAAAATGAGTTAGAAAAAACTACAAAACACTAAAGCAAATGCAAGAAACAACATTGGTATACCTTCTCTTTGATGGAATTGGGCCACCATGCCCTGGCTTGAAGAAGCACCTCTCTCTTAGATGGGGGAGCTATGGATCAATGGAGATGGAGGAGAGGGAGTGTGGGTGGCTTGAGAGACAAAGGATCTCAAGGCATCCACGGGCAGCATAACAGTATGCAAGGGAGAAGTGTCTTAAGAGTGACGCCTCACCCTCCTTTTATAGCTTTTTTAGAGCTTTTAGGGTTTTAAGCCCTTGATTCGGGGTTTAGCCCCTTTTTTGGGATTTTAGCCCTTTTCACCCTAACTTTAGCTCCTTTTAGGGTTTTAGGCTCCTTTGAGGGGTTTTATCCCCTTTTTGGAGGCCTTAGCCCCTAGGAGAGTTATTTAGGCTCCTTTTTGGGGTTTTTAAGCCCTTTTCTTCATCCTTAAGAATTTTTTAGGGTGAATGGGTGTCCTTGGGTGGTGTAGGCCATGTAGAGATGAGTGAGGGATTTTTTGGGTTAACAAGGGTAACGCAGATTTCCCAAAGGGAAAAGGTGGTGGTGGACAAAGGTGTAAAATCATAAATCATGGCATGTGTATAACTTCATATCTTGAGGATTTGAGGCAAATTCTAATGTTTTATTTCTCATTTACATGGTGATGACGAGAAATGTGTCTAACAGTTACCAAAGAATCTAAGCTAAAGGCATTACAGCAGCGCGTCACCAAGGCATAGGAATGTTAACAACGTCGCAGAACCCAACTGGAGGAGCTCCAAGACATTGGTGAGCAATTATCGCTCAAGGCAGTAACTGCACTTAAAACAGTGCAGGAGAGTCGGAAAGAAGTGACTAAAATGATTGTTGAATATCCACTTGAACAGGATGTCAAAGACTGTATGGGGATTAGTGACAAGGTAAAATCTGAAGTGAAAGAATTCAAATAGTAGTATGAGGAATTCAAAATAAAAATAAATGAATACGTTATTTCTAGTTGACATGGCTCGAGGGAGAGCCACAAGATTGTGTTGGGGGCATGTTAGCAAGCGATTTTGGTAATGAAAAGTTGTGTAAGACTGAGGATTATGCGCAAGACCAAGGATGGCATGCAAGGTTAAAAGGTCAACAAAGAGTCGTCTTGGTCATGATTTTGTAGTTTTGGTCATAGTTTTGTAGTTTTTTATCTGAATTAGTCAAGAAGTTGGTTAAAGTGGATCATGTTGTAAAAGGCGCAAGCCTATAAAAATATATAGGAATCTAATGTGGATATATCATATGTTCAAAGCATGAATGATTAATGTTGAGATACAAAACATGATTGTATGATCTTCTTTGCCTCTGCGGAAGATTGATTCCTGCTTCTGTCGCAACTATGAAGATGTTTTCAGGAAACCTGTTTTGATACAGAAGGAATATGACATGACGGATGTTGATGGAAACACTTCGTTTTGTGTATTTCTTCTTTTTCTATGTTGAATAATGTGATATGAATGAATCAATGACGTAGTATGTCTATTATTTCTGAATGATGTGATGTTTCTGTGTTTTGAATAATGTCATGGTGATCGATCTATTTGCAAGTAAAAATAATGCCGCAATTTAATGTGTTGATGTGATATGATGGTTTATGATATGAATAACTAATTGTAAAACCCATACCTGTATCTCTATATAATGTTGTGATAAATGAACAGTACATGTACAAAAACCCTCCTTCTTACTGCAAAAGCATGGTTTCGACAATTCTCCCTTGAACATCTCGGGTGAGACTTCATCTTCTTTGCAGGTGTTGTTGGATAGTCGGTGCTCAGGTATGTTGACACAGACCTGTCGACAAGGTTTCACACTCTGTCAACACCCTTAAATCAGTGATCTCCCTAAGCACCGACCTAGACAGGTTTTACCCTGCAAAGCATATGCAGTCTCACTCGAGATGTTCGAGGGAGAACTGTTGGAACCATGTTTCCATGGTAAGGAGGGTTTTTGTGCATCTATTGTTCATCTATCGCAACATTATACAAATATCTAAGTATGCTATTTACTGTTTCTTATTCATATCATAAACCATCATATCGCATCAACACATTAAATTGCAGCATTATATTTATATGCAAACAAATTGATCGCCATGAAATTATTCAAAACATAGAAATGTCACATCTTTCAAAAATAATAGACATACTACAGCATTGATTCATTCAGGTCACACTATTCAATATAGATAAAGTAGAAAGACACAAAACAAAGTGTTTCCATCAACATCTGTCATGACATATTCCTTCCGCGTCAAAACAGGTTTCCAAAAAACATCTTCACAGTTGCGACAGAAACAGGAATCAATCTTCCGCATAGGTCAAGAAGATCATACAATCATGTTCTGTATATCAACATTCATCATTCAATACTTGAACATATGATATATCAACATTACATTCCTATGTCTATTTACAGGCTTGCGCCTTTTACAACATGGTCCACTTTAACGAACTTCTTAATTAATTCAGAACAAAAACTACAAAACTATGAAAAAAACTACAAAATTGTGACCAAGCCATTGTCGACCTTTCCTCCTTGCATTCCATCCTTGGTCTTGCACAACTTCCTCAGTCTTGCACATATTTTCGTTACCAAAACCTCTTGCCAACAGGCCCCCAACACAATCTTGTGGCTGGCCCTCGAGCCACACCAGCTGGAAACAGTGTATTCATTTATTTTTATTATGAAGTCCTCATACTGTTGTTATACTTCTTCCACTTGATATTTTACCTTGTCACTAATCCCCATGTATTCTTTAGCATCCCTTTCAATTGGATGTTCGACAATATTTGCAGTCACTTGTTTCTGACTCTCTTGCACCGCTTTAAGTGCAGTTTTTTCCTTGAGCGATAATTGCTCGCCAATGTCTTGGAACTCCTCCAATTGGGTTGTGCGACGATGTTGATGTTATCGTACCCTTGTGATGCACATCTGTAATACCTTTAACTCAACCACTTTGGTCACTTGCAAAATAGGGGGCATTTCTTTGAGTGATGTTCTCATCACACCTAATTGCACTTTTGCTTCCCGCAATTGTGTGTTCATCTGCTCCAACTGCTCGTCCTGGACCACACTACCCCAAAACTATGTGGTCGCATCGGTGATCAACTTGGCCTCTTTCTCACTTCCTCAACTCATTCCACTACATCTTCAATGGCTCCTTTGCACTCAGCAAATTTCTCTGGAGGTGTTCCTGGGTTCAGTAGTCCCCACAAGTCTTCAAGGTCTCTTTTGAAGAATGCAATGACTTGTCCTAGCTTCTGAGAATTGGTTTCCACAACCATGTCATCCGCTATCTCTAGGACTTCTTTATAGATGAAGGAAACCACTTTATCCATCCTCTCCCTATCATCCCATAGTTGTGCTTTCTCGAAAATGATCTTTTCCTATGCCTTCTTTAGTTTCTCAATCTCCTGCTTAGCTAACTCTTCTCGCTCTTGCGACTTTAACAAGTGATCATCGATAATTTGCTCTTGGTCAACCAGCTCCTGACTTGCTAAATTTTTTAGTCACACCAAAGTGTGCATGCATAACTCATTGAAATCCAATGCAATCATCTCAAATCATTGTAGTGAGGCATTGAAATCCTCATTCTGGGTCTCCGCTACACATGGTGGAATCTGCACAATCTTGACCCACTTTCATGTACTTAACTCAGTCGTCCGCTACAACAAATTTGCTTCAGGAACATTTTCCAAAATGGCATTAATTAAAGAGTGCAGTTGTGATTTTTACCTCTTGAAATCCTTTAGTTGATTGTTTCCTCAGCTATGCTTCACTTGCAGTCATCATCGTTGTGATTTTCGCGATGATGTGGTTCACTTGTTCATCTTCCATTAATGCAGTATCACTTGCCTCACCTTGTTCTCGTCTGTGCTTCATCCTTATTTCCTCAAACCATTGATCTGTTTCTGAATCCATTGGAGTTCTTGATGATTCCTCCTGTGACTCTTGATCGCTTTCCTGTACTAGTGCTTGATCCACCAAAGAATCAGGTGGAGGAACCGTCGCAGTATTTGACACTTATTCAACACTGACCGACTCTCTCCACATTGTAGGCTACTCATCTACTATAGCGTCCATCTCCTCATCAGTTATTTTGTACTGCATGGCTGACCACTTCCTATCTGGGTCCCTTCTTGCTTGCACATGAATTGCATGCAGTTCCATGATGAATATCACCAGCCGCCTATATTTTGTCGGTTCTTCTTTAGATAAGCATGAAATATTTGTAGTTGTGACCTACAGTGAGTCCCAATACAACCAAAACTGTATTATGCAATCCTTCAACCTCTTGTTCTCGCTAAGATACCAAATGTTTTGATACCTCGTGCCCTTGCAAAATCAGGCGACCTTAGCATCCATGCCTTGATAGTCCGCAGGCTCCATCCATGCGACGAAGGCAGTCAAAATCAACATCCAACTATAAGTAAATGATCGCTTCCCTTCTTGCACCAGCATGGCATTTTCTGTTAACTGGTTGAGCAAAAATAAAGACCAGTTCATCTATACACCCTCGGTGCACTTCTCGCCGCATACTATTACCCCGGAGGTACAATGATTGGGACGATTCTTATGCACCACCTTGATGGCCAAAGTCTTCACTGCAACGCAAACAACCTGATCATTAATGGTATCTATAATGTATGCTCTTTTGTCGTGATCCAAGCCATATTTCTTCTTCATATTGGTAGCCAATCTCTTGTCATTGTCTTTGCCACAAAATTACTACGACATATCAGGTCCTTGCATTAGAAACCCTGTAATTTGGGAGATCAACTCCATAGTGACTAGCACCAGCCTATCCAGCCATAGATAACCACCCTGAAATCACACCAACAACTACTTAGCGCACGCGTTGGCTTCCACCAACCTGCCAAAGTGAGGCATATGGATGAGGCCTAAAAGCCTCAGTCTTTGCAATCCAATATCCCATTGTTGTGGGGTGTGCACCGTTGGGTCGCTATCTTTCCCTTTCTTCCCTTTGAATGGATCTGATGTGTACTCAGTATACACAAACAACTCATGGTCTTCATACTTCATCTTTGCATACACGGCACAATGTTGAAGGTGCACTTCATCCCCATGGGCAAGGTCGACATTCAAATTGGATACTTCTGGTTCTTTGTTAACTTTAGATACTTGGTGTCGAGCTTACATGGGTGGATAAATCCAGGGATTTCCATAGCGGTCACCCCATTCATTTTCGTGGAGCCTTCAGCTCCATTTGTTGACTGCCCCGCCTACTCTGTGGCTTATGCTTTCACTATACGGGAGGTTCAAGTGTTCCTCTTCTTCTATATAGGTGAATTGGGCTTATTATCCCCCCTCTTCTTCTGCATAACCAGTGATGATCCCAATGACTAGCGAATCCCTGATACTCCCACTCAAAATATCTTGCACCATTGCTACACTCTAAATTGCTCACAACCACTCAACAAACTCTCGACTATGCTCTTCAATCTCACTTGACTCTGCTCACTCAACAATTGCAATGGTTCCTTCAAGTCACACCCTGCCAACTCTTATAGTGCGGGATCACCTCTACAAAATATTTCTTAATCATCACAACCAAATCTTCCACTCAACACCCGAATCCATCGCTGATCCTCTCGATCTAACGGTCGGATTCACCATAAATGTGTGTCTCATCCATCGACGTCACCATCCAACTGGTTTAATTTCTGCATTAACTGCCCAATTTGACCCTATCACATCCCTATGGACATGCCACACTACTTCCTAGCTACGACCTTAACACTTTTGCTTGCGATGCCACTGGTTCCCAGTGCGTCAACCTCCTTAGTACTACCTCATGCATTTTTTTATTTATTTAACTACGCAATGTCTCAAACATCGCGTCGCACCAAGCCCTCCCAGTAAGCCTTGAGTTGGATTCCATTTACTAACTTGGGAAACATTGCACCATTTAAATATTGCAAATGTACTGCACCTTCGTCAGTAATGAAATTGATAACATAAGGACCCAACCAATGCATTTGAAATTTACTTGGATGTTTCGCAAACTTAGTGTCATATAGCAGCACCATGTCGCCTTGCTGAAAGTGATTATTTTGTATGTGCCGATCATGCCATGATTTTTGGAGATCC
The DNA here is from genome assembly GCA_001517045.1 of Pseudotsuga menziesii. Taxonomy (NCBI): domain Eukaryota; kingdom Viridiplantae; phylum Streptophyta; class Pinopsida; order Pinales; family Pinaceae; genus Pseudotsuga; species Pseudotsuga menziesii. The sequence goes on from LPNX010250789.1 coordinate 64,117, forward strand.
TTCTCAAATCGCTAATGAAATCCTGTGATAAATCAATCTTCTTCTAGTTGCAACAACTAAGTTAGGTGTTCTTCCAGTGCTCCTTCATCATCCATCTTTGTCGTTGATGCGATGTGCAAACTTAGAACAATATATTCCATTGGCATCATTGCTTCCTATCTATACACCAACTTGAATGGTGTATGCCCTATAAATAGTTTGCAAGTAGTGAGATAATCCCATAAGATCATTGGATTCTTCAAATCCCAATCATCGTGGCTTGCATTGCATACCTTTATGAGCACATCCTCCAACACCTTATTGAATGCTTCAACTGTCCCATTAGCTTGCAGATGATCATGAGTGCTCTTCTTATGTTGAATCTAGAACTCCTCTGTTAGGGAACTGATGGTGCAATTGATGAAATGACTTCCCTGATCATTAATCAATATCTTGGGACAACCAAATCAATTGACAACATTTTCGAAGAGAAACCTTGTTGTAGTCGCAGTAGTGCAATCTTCCACTGGTGCAGCTTCCTCCCACCTTGTCAAGTAATATGTTGTTGTGCTGATATATCATGAACCGGTCCTTTTTCCTAGTGAGTTAATAGTCCCATAAAATAAACTTCCCATTTATCAAACGGTTGCAGCGTTACCTAAGGTACTAAGGGCATCTCATCCCTTCGTGACGACTTCTTTGTTCTTTGGAAAAAATCGCAAGTCCCCGCATAACCTGTCACATCACCTATTAAAATTGTTGTGCCATTTAGAACATCAAGAAATGATTCCAATATTATTAATGCAGTAAAAGAGGAATGAAGATACAAATTGAACAAATCAAATCACATAGGAAATGGATGAGTATAGCTCAGATAATTACAGCATCATTCTCATTAATTAATCTGGTGTTACAATAGTGTTACATAAGGAAGATTTCGAATTTATTAGGGAGGAATTCGAATCTACCAACTAGATGTGACTGTATCTGATTGACTATCTAACTAATGGTGTCTAAATCAATATTAGAGTCTAAATGGTTAACTCCAAATGTCTAATCAAGTCACATAATCAATAATAAATAGTTAACTCAGTCTAACTGAAGTGGTAGGTGAGAAAAGGTGCCTTATCTACATGCAACCATGCATAACTGGTGCTAACTGAACTAATTGTGATCTAACTGGATGTAAATGGAAAATAACTAAGCTTAACTAGTTCCAACTCCAATTTACTGAAGGAGGTTAGTGTCGGGAGACCCAGTGGATCCTAAAATGTAGGGATTGGTCTAGGAGGCACCTAAACTGATGCATGCAAGTGCAGTCAATGGCAGTTAGCCTCTAGCATTGTTCCCCACACTCTAGTAACTGGAACATGTGGCCCCATTAGGCCAAGTGGACCCAATGATACTAGTGGACCCAATTAATTAAATAAAAATCCTAAGTTAGTCTAAAAAAAAACTAATAGACAATTTGGTCAAGGGAGGAATATAAATCCTAACACCCCCCCTGAATCCTAACTTGGACAACTATGTGCCCTAGAAACAAGGCCATAAATCACCCATATATAATCTAAAAGATAAAATGATGCTTAATAAACTGAGGTAATAGGGGAAAACCTGATGGGAAAAAACCCCCCTCAAAATAAGCAGAAATAGGAACTGAGAGTCAAGCCTTAACACCTAAAAGAGACCTAAGAAAGGCAAATATATTTTCTATGAAGGACTTGGTGAAAATATCTGAAATCGGATCCTCTGTAGGATGGTAGTGCAATGTGATGGTTCTATCATGCACGAATTCCTGAATGTAGTGCATGTGAACCTCTATGTGCTTTGTCCTCTGCTTCTGAACTGGATCACTGGAAATTTCAATTGTACTCTAGTTGCCACAATAAACATCCACTGTAGATGAATTCTGAATCCCAAACTTTGTCAAGATTCCATGTAGCCAAACTACCTGAATAGTTGCATTCACATCTCCCCAATACTCTACTTTTGTTGAAGAGAGTGCAAGTGTTGCTTGCTTCTTGCTGGACCAACAAATTGGCCCATATCCAATCATGAATACAAACCTGAGTTGAATTTCCTATCATTTCCATCTCCTTCCCAGTCTGAGTCATTGAAGCCTATGATATCCAGCTGTGCTCCAGCTGCATAGTGGAACCCATAATATATAGTACCCTGCACACAGTGCAAGATCCTCTTTGTTTCCTTCCAGTGCACCTCATGTGGCTCCTGCATGTACCTGGAAACAGTACTCATAGCATAAGATATGTCTGGTCTCGAATATGTGAGATATAGAAGGCTCCCAATGAGCTGTATGTAGAGAGTGTTATCTACCAAAGGTGTGGAGCCACCTTCTTCAAGCCTAATGCTAGATAGAAAGGGGGAAGGGGATGCCTTGCAATCCTCAATGTGGAATCTCCTAAGCATGTTTGATGAATACCTGTACTGTGAGATCATGATTCCCAAAGTCTTTTGACTTACTTCGAGACCAATGAATTGTCTTAATAGTCCTAGGTCATTCATAGTGAATGTTTTGTTTAGAGCAGACGTGATGCTTCTCAATCCAGCAGCAGAGCTTCTAGTGATGAGCAAGTCATCCACATATAATAAAATCAAAATCAAGAACCCCTCTTTCTTCTGCATGTAGACATTACAATCTGATTTACACCTTTCAAATTTCTGAGATAGAAGGAAGGCATCCATCTTGGAGTACCATGCCCTTGGGGCTTCTTTGTGTCCATACAGTGATTTCCTCAATCTGCAAACTAAGGAAGGATCATCAATAAACCCCTCAGGTTATTTCATGTATATATCTTCCTCCAAATCACCATGTAGTAAAGAACTTTTCACATCCATGTGATGTACCTCCCATCTTTTGGAAGCTGCAATAGCCAAGACAAGCCTAATGGAATCCATTCTAGCTACTGGAGCGAATGTCTCATTGTAGTCCAAACCTTTAACATGATACTATCCTTTGGCCACCAACCAAGCCTTGTACTTGGTTGTGGTTCCATATGAAGCTATCTTGGTATTGTAGATCCATTTGCACTTAACAAGCTTCCTTTCTGGAGGTAAGGAGACAAGTTCCTAGGTTTTATTGTCACGTAGCGAATCAAAATCCTCATCCATGGTTACCTGCCATCTAGGGTCATGGAAAACTTCCTTGAAGGATTGAGGATCCAAACCCAACATCATAAAATACCTTTCAAGAAGAAGTGGATATGTGTGGGACAGTGCAACACTCTCCTTCTAATACTGGGACCTCATTCTTCTCTTGTTATATAGATCCCCAACACCATTTCCAGCTGCTTCTATGAGTTGTTGAGCCCATTTATGCTGCTAAAATGAGGTATATGTTGGATCTGGATCTAGATCTCTTTGAGGTGTAAGCTCAGTATCTGGATCGTATTGGTGTTCCTCCTCTTCTGAATCTAAATCTGAAATGTCAGGCAATAAAATTGTATCTGCAATAGGAAGTGAAATAATGTTTATACCTTCATCTGCTTCGATTAGAAGTTGTGGTTGTGATGGAACTGTGTATAGCATGAAGTGAGAGAAAATATATGCCTTGGAGGCATGATAAGTAGTTCCTTTCGCTACAATATCCCCAGTTGAGATATTTTTTATCTCTACTGAATCAAGTCCAAACAACACTTGCTTTGGTGAGCCCGTGTGAGTCATTTGATATACAGACAACATATTAGCTGCAAGGGAGGGCACATAGAGGACATCTCTAAACTCATCATGTTGGATTTTGATGGTGCCTATTCCTACTGCTGGAATTCAGGAATCATCTCCCATGTGAATAGTGGGCCCTTCTTTTAGGTTGAGAGTGGAGAAGAAATACTTGGAGGTAACCATGTGGTTGGATGCTCTAGAATCAATCAAATAGGTTGTTGGTTGAGGTAGGCCATCTTTCAAAGCATGGAACCTTTCATGTCCATTATCATACTTCTTTGCTCTTTTTGGGAGAGAAATGTTATTCATATTGAGGAAAGTAGTCAGCTAATCTAATTACTTCTTCATACAAGAGTATTTAAGGTGAAAACCCCTCATACAGTAGGGGCACATCTTCTTTTTGAACTTCTTATTTTTCTTAGAGCTGTAGGCTCCTTCAGAAGTCTTCTGATTCTCTTTAGGCTTCGAATCAGTTTCTTTATGATCCTTCTGCTTTGATTTCCCTTTATATTTTTCTTTGGTAGATTCTATCACTAGGAGATTTTGAGCTTTGGAGGTCTTGATAACTCCCATCCAGATCAACTTCTCTTTCTCCTTGATTAAGGACTCGAAAAAGGAATCAAGTGAAGGAATTTTCCAACCCACAAAGGAATCCCTTTTGGAATGGAATACTGAAACAAATATAGAATACTTAGGGTCAAGCTTGTTGAGAATGGAGAGGACATTTTTCCCATCCTTTCTTTCTATTCTGCATTGTCTGCATTAGAGTGCAAGAGAATTGAATTTAGTAAATAATTGCTCTATAGTTTCGAAGTTGTTGGGATGTAAGGCTACCAGCTCTTTCTCCAAGAGGTGTCCCCGAAGCTCATCTTGTTTTCCAAACAAGCATTCAATCTTCTCCCAAGATTCTTTGGGAGTCCTCAAACCTTCAAGTTAGAAGAGGAGATCTCTGGATATATGAGTGCATAGATAACCGAAAGCTTCATCTAAGCGGTTTAGAAACCTGTTTCTCTTAACTTGATGATGGGGCTCAACCTCCCTTCCAAGTATTATCCTAAAGTATCCCTTGTTGCGTAAGGAAACCCGCATATTTTCCCTCGAATTGAGATAATTGAAGGGTGTTAGGATCTGAGTAGAAGGTAGAGAATCCATAATTCTTCTGCTGGAAAACACACAAATCTTCACACAATCTACATAGCACCTGCAGAATTTCATTAAAAAACACTAAAACATTTGAACTATGTTAGAATCATGCCTTCCCTCTCAACATGAACACTTTCTCAGGGTCCATCACACCCACACCGCCACTCTGAATAAATTTAGAGGAATCAAGGTACCCTTTTTGGGACTTATGTGGAAACCTGACTGCTTCTTGTGTTCAATGGAGAGAAAAAAAACATGAAGCTTGATTCAAATGGCTCTGATACCATGTTAAAATTGTTGTGCCATTTAGATCATCAAGAAATGAGTCTAATATTATTAATGCAGTAAAAGAGGAATGAACATATACACTGAACAATTCAAATGACACAGGAAACGGATGAGTGTGGCTTAGATAATTACAGTATCATTCTCATTAATTAATTTGGTGTTACATAAGGAATATTTCGAATTCATTAGGGAGGAATTAAAATTTACCAATTGTATGTGACTGTATCTGACTGACTATCTAACTAATGGTGTCTGAATCAATATCGGATTCCAAATGGTTAACTCCAGATGTCTAATCAAGTCACACAATCAATAATAAATAGTTAACTCGGTCTAACTTAAGTGGTAGGTGAGCAAAGGTGCCTTATCCACATGCAGCCATGCATAACTGGCGCTAACTAAACTTATTGTGATCTAACTGAATGTAACTAGAAAATAACTAATCTTAACTAGTTCCAACTCCAACTGACTGAAGGAGGTTGGTGTCGGGACTCCCAATGGATCCTAAAATGTAGGGATTGGTCTAGGAGGCACCTAAACCAATGCATGCAAGTGTAGTCAGTGGAAGTTAGCCTCTAGCAGTGTTCCCCACACTCTAGTAATTGGTACATGTGGCCGCATTAGGCCAAGTGGACCCAATGGTATTACTGGACCCAATTAATTAAATAAAACTCGTAAGTTAGGCTAAAAATAATCTAATAGAAAGTTTGGTCAAGGGAGGATTATAAATCCTAACATCACCATGCAGAGTCGGCCACCATAATCCTATGCAGAGTACCTTCCTGGCAATTGCATGACCTCCATGGTGTCCTTCTGCATCCCCCTCATGTGCTTCTGCCAATACCCTTTCCTACTCATGCAGTAGCACACATCGACATAAGATATTATCAAGTCCCATATTATAGATTTCTCCCACAATCAACTGAAAATCCACAGCCATAACAACCAATTGCCTCTTTTGATTTGAGGTGAACCCCTTTGGTGCCGTTCCTATCGCTAAAAATTGAACTATTTTCTCATAATAATCATCAACCATTCCAACCCTGAATAGTTTTCATCAGGTAGTCCGTCTTCAATGTTCGTTGGTTCTTCACCTATCTCAATTCGTGAAAACTAGTCACGTCTTGCATTCAAGCGACCTGGATTCACAATGATTTCGAAATCAAACTCTTGGAAGAGGAGTAGCCAATGACATATCTTCCCCCCCCCCACACAGGCTTATTGACTAGGTATTTCAACATGGAATTCTCAGTGAACATCTTGAAATTTCCTCCCAACAGATAGTGTCAAAACTTTTGTAATGCATAGACCATCGCCAACCCTTCTCTCTCAGTCGTTCTATAATTCCGCTCCGCATATGACAACTTTCGACTAGAAAAATAAATCGTGTAACACCCCGTTGCATTAGATGTATATGCTATATATATTGTAAGTAATCATGGTGCGGAGCTAAAGGCCAAGGCCCCACCATTGATTGGTTATGCTATGTTTCGGATTTAAATTGTCACCGATGGTATATCAGGGCATGCAGCATACATATTGAGTTTTGTCATCATGTAAATATGCATCTTTAATTAAATAACCCAACCAGCTATGTTCGCGGCAACTAAATTGAGAAGGGGCATGATTTTCATAAGGATAAGGGCGGGGTAATTGTCAAACCTTGAGCCATGAGAGAAAATCCATGTGTCACCACCCTGTTTTGATTTTCCCATCTTCCCTTGTCTTATCCAACTACCACCATTAAAAACTGTTGCTGTTAGTTGGGGCAGTTATGGCTGGGAGTGGAGTGTGGCAGGACTATCATCCCTTGCCCACACACACACTCCACCAGTGGATTGAACCTCACAATGGGCAGAAGAATGACTACGCCTCTCATTCCACTCACTCCACAACGCCATTCTTTCCCTTGGTTGTTCATCCTCACGCACAGGATTTTCCTGGTTTTACTCACGCACTTCCGACTCGCCATTCTCTCCATTTTTGCATGTTCAACCTCACACATAGGCAGTAATTGTTCATTCTCTCGCAGAGAAAACATCCTGTTTCTCACGCAGAGGATTTCCCTTCTTGTTTGGTCTCCTGTAGCCAGGAGAGGGAGCCGTTTCGACTGTCGTTCACATTTTCTACAGAGGGTTACCTGTGGTTCCTATACAGATTGTGTTCTGCATGTATGATTTTCCTCACGCACAGGATGGGAGTCTGATTTCTTTCCCCAATGCAAAATGTGTAATTATTTTTTCGGATGCTTCATCCCATTGTGGATCCAGGGGCTGAGGTCTTCCCCATGTTGTTCGTTGCTGTTGTTTCCCCATGTTTTGTTGGATGTGTTGTTTCTACGTGTTGGACTGCAGTAGGTTGTTGGGAGTTGTTTTGGCCATGATAGGGCCAAGAACGACCCAAGAGTTGTTTTCCTTGCCCGAGCTGTGAATTGCTTGTGTGACTGTGTGTATGCAGTGGTTGTTCTTCGGACTGTGTTGAGAGCAGGGATGGGGGCTTGGTTGGCTTGATAAACCTGGTGTGTTGGAAACCACATAGATAGAGCTAGAGGGCTGGATTTCTTCTCCACAACCCCTGAATAGCACTGGAAGGGAAGTCAAGGCCTGAGGGACTGTGTAGCAGAGAAGGGACTGATTCCTTGTGTTGTGTGTGTGTGGGTGTCTTAGAAGTCAGGCTAGTTCTGGTGTAGGTGTTCCTAGCTCTGTAATGGGCTCACCAGCTTAGCATTTAGCCTTTCCCAACTCCTATATGGCCTGATAAATCTGACCATGTTGGCTTGGTTGTCTTGTTGATGGCCTGATAAACCCAACTGTGTTGGCTTGGCTGTGTTTTGTGTACCCTCGTCTATGTGTAATCCTGCTTGTCCCTTATCCCTTGGAGAATCATGCCCAGCTCGGGGGTGGCAGCGTTGCTGAGAGATTAAGGAGCACGTTGGCCTATGGTTGGGTGGAAAGTTGCAGTGATGTAGCTGGTTACAGGATGAGTTTTTTATAAGATAAGTAATTTTGTCTATTTTACTTCTACAATCTTAAATTACTGTTAATGAATATGATGAACATGTTGAATGATTGTATTAATGCATGTTGCTTCCATTCTGTATGATAAATGATCATGTATGCATGTTCTAGTTCAAGCATTTTGTTTCATCATTTTAGTATTTTATGAGTGCACATGTTCATGGGGCTGGTAGCCCGGGTGGTTAAGGCCATGGTAGCGTCCTCTTCGCCGGTCGGAGGGTCGGGGACGTTACAGTGTGGTATCAGAGCTCATGTTGCAGCATGGGCCTGAATGAGCCATGAAGGATGCAGTGACAGAGGTAGGATTTATTTCTGCCCAGTAGAAATCAGTGAATGACTGGAAAATTCACAAAATTTTTCCAAGTGTTTGAACTGTCGGTTCACCGGAACACTTAGCGGGAAGGACTTCCAATGTAGCGGAGAGCTAGGCGGAAGCACACCCGATAGAGGATAGTTGGAAGGAAAATTGTGGAAAATTTTCGAAGTGTACGACGTCCGTCAGCGGAAAATAGATGTTGGGTTCGCCGACACCATGGAGAAATTTAGCGTTTAACAGTCCGCCATTGTGGCTGTCGTAGGGACTAAAATGCCGACGTGGCAATGTTGGTGGTTCTGATTGCCGACAGTAGGAAATTTTTGAAATTTGGTCTAAGTGTTGAAATCATCGACGGAAAATAGTTGATCGAACACCCACCGTTGTGGATGGCTAGACAACTATGTGTCTGACAGGTAAGGCCTCCGACCGCCGACGCCGTAAAGAAAGAAAGTTTACAAATTTTCTCTAAGGCATGAGATCATCGGCCATTGGGAAGTGTTAGTGGATCAGATCGTCGATTGGAAAAAAAAGTTCAATGAAGGTTGAGAATCTGTCGTTGCAGCTGCTTAGTCGACTATCTCGCTGATGAACTTGTCCTCCAGTCGCCGATGCCAAAGCAGTAATGAACAGTAACCCGAGCGGCAGGGAAAAATAGTGGATGACCGACAATGGATAGGGGAAGTTTTTGCCGATAGGCAAGAAAAGGATCGGTGGAAGATAGTTGATTGCTTGCCACCGTTGTGGAAGCCTAGAGAACTAGCTGCCTGATGAGTATACGAACAGATCACCAATGAACAGCGGAGGAAGTTAGTTGTACTGACTGCTGAAATGTCGGAATGCTAGTTGGGATGAGACCCGATCCTGTACAAGGAAATTTTGAGTTTTCCATGGGATTTCCCAGCAGATTTCAACTGTTTCTCAGAAGGATTTTCAATGGTTTTTCAGTGGATTTTCAAGGATGAAAATGAGAAAGTGGAAGCGATCTTATGCACCAGATTGCGCAAAAATCATAGATGAAGACAGACATTCCCCCATCGTCCCCCTGAGACAGACGTTCTTTGATGAAGAAAATTTTGTGTTTGGGAAAAATTGTAATTTTATGATTTTTCTAGGAGAAGGTAAGTAATTCTAATTTATATCAATGTTATGCCTCTAACAGTTGTGTTACTAACACGTTTGTAGAATCAAATTCACCTTCAAGGGAAGTATTCCAGGTAGTGCAGTTTGGTAAGTAAGTTGTGGTTCAGTTATGAGAACCCATGATGGATATGATGCTCGGGATTCTTACAAGCGTGCCTGAGATGCCATAGGAGAAAATGTCTGTAACGAAAATGATGACATAGAGTCTAATGGAAGGAGATTCCAAGAGACACCATTAGATGTTGCAGCCACCATGAGAAGCTTGATCAAATCCCAGGAAGAGCATCATCAGTTGAATGCTGCAATGTTGTAGAGTTTAACAGACTTACAAAGAAAGATAGACTCTGGACGAGGTATAGCAAGACCAGAAGGCAGTAAGAGCAGTACTAGGAGAAGGAGGAATTCTAGTGGATCATCTAATTCTGAAGAATCCAACGGGGATTCAAGTTCTTCTTCTCATAAAATAAAAAGTAAGAGACACCATAGGGATCGCTCTCGGGATGAATTTAAGAAGGCTAAACCTCCTACATTTGATGGTGAAGTAAAGACTGGACAAGAAGCTGAAGCTTGGCTTCTTGGGATAAAGAAGTACTTTCAAGTGCATGATTATTCAGGAAACATGAAGGCAAGAGTTTCCATATTCAATCTGAATGGAAGGGCATCCATTTGGTGGGAGAAATTCAAGCAAGTAAAGTGGATCAGTGAAAGAAGACTTAAGTGGAAACAGTTCAAGAAGTATTTCAAGCAGAAATACCTCTCTGACAGGTATTATGATGACAAGATTAAGGAGTTCCATGAGCTAATATTGGGACAGCAGACCATGGAAGAATATACAAATAATTTTTTGGAGCTGTTGAGGTATGTCTAGTACATCAGAGATGAAAAAGTGAAGGTCCAACGTTTTCTGAGTGGATTACCTCAGTCTTACAAAGATAGAATTAAGTTTTATGAACCTAGAACTCTTGAAGAAGTAATAAGGAATGCTAAGTATTGCTATGAGCAAAGCAAAGGTAAGTCGGATTACCATAAGTCATGGAAGGACAAGAAGAATGAGAATTTTTACCAAAGGAATAGAGGTTTCAAACCTTCCTACTTCAAGAATCACCAGAAGCAGCCATCCCAAGCTGCGAGTAAACCTGTTGGAATGACAGGAGAAAAGCCTAAGGATCCACAATAGAATAAAGGACCACTTCAATGTTGGAAATGTGGAGGACCCCAGATGCGCAAAAATTGTCCTCTCGAGAATGAGGGTGCAAGGCTAGCTTATAACATTCAAGAAGCAGAAATAGTCGATCAAGTAGCAAGGGTAGTCCCTAGGATTTATGCGGCACTGGAGGACCACCAGGTAGATCACCAGTCAACTGTGGTTGAAGTTGCAGGTAAGATTGTTAAGCAATCTATTTCTATTTTGATTGACCCTGGTTCTACGCATAGTTACCTTACTCCTAGAGTAGTGGAGATTTGTGCTTTTAAGAAAGTAAAGCATAGGAGGTCTTGGTTAGTCCAGCTAGCCACTGGAACTAAGAGAAAGGTCAGTGAAGTGGTAGAGAAATGCCCATTGGTCATGGATGGATTGATCACTTGTGTGGATCTGAATGTTCTATCTCTTGGTTCCTATGATGTTCTCATTGGAATGGATTGGTTAGAATCTCACAGGGTGAAGCTTGACTGTTACAATAAGACTTTCGAATGCATGAATGAAGAAGGGAACCTAGTAGTTGTGAAAGGTATTTCAAAGGTGATTTTAGTACGGCAGGTTTCAGCAATGCAGTTAAAGAAGTTCTGTAGGAAGGGTTTCCAGTTGTATGCAGCTCATATCTTGGAGACATCAAGAGATGAAAATCATAGGTTGGAGGACTATCGAGTGTTACGGGAATTCAGGGACATGTTTCCTGATGAGATTCCAGGGCTTCCTCCAAAGAAGGACATTGACTTCACTATTGAACTTGTACCAGGAGCAGCACCAGTGTCCAAGACACCCTACAGGATGAGTACACTGGAGATGCTAGAGTTGAAGATGCAACTGCAAGAGTTGTTGGAAAAGAAGTATATCCAGCCAAGTGTGTCTCCTTGGGGAGCACCAGTTCTATTTGTAAAGAAGAAAGATGGTACACTCAGGTTATGTATTGATTACAAACAATTGAACAAGGTTACTGTGAAGAATAAATATCCTTTGCCTAGGATTGATGACCTATTTTATCAAATGAGAGGAGCAAAGGTATTTTCCAAGATTGACTTGAGGTCTGGTTACCATCAGATGAGAATCAAGGATGAAGACATTCATAAGACAGCCTTTAGGACAAGGTATGGACATTATGAGTTTGTAGTGGTACCATTTGGTCTCACAAATGCACTAGCTACATTTATGTGCCTTATGAATAGTTTATTTAGTATATATTTGGACAAGTTTGTTCTTGTTTCCCTTGATGACATTCTTGTTTATTCTAAGAATCAGGAAGAACATGAAGAACATTTGAGATTGACATTGAAATTGCTCAGGGAGCATCAACTGTATGCAAAACTAAGTGTGACTTCTATAGAGATAGAATTCAGTATTTGGGTCGCATTATCTCAGAGGAGGGTATATTTGTGGACCCTGAAAATATTGAATCCATTATGAATTGGCCTACTCCAAGAAATGTGAGAGATATAAGATCTTTCATGGGACTTGCAGGATACTACAGGAGATTCATTGAGGGATTCTCCAGAGTTGCTCATGCCATCACTTCTTTGCAAAAGAAGGGGATGAAGTTTGAATGGACATCGAGGTGTGAAGAAATTTTCCAGCGGTTGAAGAATATTCTCACCAGTGCACCCATATTGAAGGTTGTAGACCCAAAGAAATATTTTTTGGTATGTACCGATGCATGCGGACAAGGGCTTGGAGGAGTCCTTATGCAGGACAACCACATGATATGTTATGAGTCGAGAAAACTAAAGGAACATGAGAAGAACTATGCCACTCATGATCTAGAGCTTGCAGCCATAGTACATGCCCTCAAGATGTGGAAGAATTACTTGATGGGTAGAAGATTTGAGCTCAGAACAGACCATTGTGGTCTAAAGTATTTGTTTGATTAGCCTACTCTAAATGTTAGGCAAGCAAGATGGCTGGAGTTTTTATGTGAGTTTGATTTTGAAATCAAGCACATAAAGGGAAAGGAAAATAAGGTAGCTGATGCACTCAGCAGGAAGGTGCAGGAAATGCATGTGGCATCTCTTAGTATTTTCCAATCAGATTTGAGGCAGCAGATTGTTAGTCATGCTGCTAGAGATGAATTGTATGAGCAGGTAAAAGACAAATTGCAGCAGCAAAGTCTTGAGAAGAGTTATGAGGGATATAAATTAGAAGAAGATGGACTTCTCACTTATAAAGGTAGAATTCATATTCCATATATAGCATATTTGAGAAGAGTTGTCATGGATGAAATCCATCAAGCTCCGTATTCTGGTCACCCAGGATATCAGAAGACAATTGCTACCTCTAGAAGGTAGTACTTTTGGCCAGGAATGAAAAGGGATATGGTTGAGTACATTTCGAGGTGTATGAAATGTCAGCAGGTAAAGGTTGAGCATCAACACCCTATAGGTTTGTTGCAGCCTTTGCCAGTTCCGAAATGGAAATGGGAAGTTATTTCCATGGATTTAATTACAGGATTTCCAATGACTTGGAGACAACATGATTCCATAATGGTTGTGGTAGACAGGTTGACTAAGGCAGCGCATTTTATACCGGTTAAGTCTACGCATAAGACTGATAACATTGCGAAGATCTTCAAGAAGGAGATATTCAAATTGCATGGATTGCCGAAGGCAATAGTCTCTGACAGAGATGTCAAGTTCACTTCCAACTTTTGGAAGGGGTTGTTTGTAGATTTGGGTACAAAGCTAAACTTCAACACTGCATACCATCCTCAGACAGATGGTCAGATAGAGAGATTTAATCAGGTGCTTGAAGATATGATTCGCATGTACGTAATGGACAAACCAACCAAGTGGGAAGATTACTTGCACTTGGTAGAGTTTGCTTATAACAATGGATAGCATGCATCCTTGGGGATGAGTCTGTATGAAGCTTTGTATGGAAGAAGGTGTAGGACACGAATGACTTGGGATAACCCAGTGAACAGGGTTGTGCTTGGACTAGAATTGCTCAAGGAAATGGAGCAAGAGGTTGTAAATATCAGGTAGAATCTGAAAGCAACACAAGACAGATAGAAAATCTATGCAGATAAGCATAGGGTGAACAGGGATTTTAGTGTTGGAGATCATGTTTACCTCAGAGTGAGGGCAAAGAAGAGTTCCTTGAAGCTTGGAATTTGTGCCAAGCTGTCACCTAGATACTGTGGGCCGTTTGAAGTGCTTGAAAGAATAGGGCCAATTCCATATACACTTGCATTGTCTGCTAGCACTAGGAATCATAATGTTTTTCATGTTTCTTTGCTTAAGAGATATGTGCATGACCCTAACCATGTGAAGATTGGGATTTGATTCAGGTGGAACCCCAGGGAGAGTTCTAAATCGAGCCAATCCACATCCTCGACAAGAAGTTCACAATGCTCTAGAACCAGGCCATAGGGCAGGTAAAGGTGCAATGGGAGCACTACGAACCTGAAGAGGCTACATGGGAGCTGGAGGATGCCATGCGATTGGCACATCCATTTTTGTTCAATTCTATGGAACACTGAGGTGATACCAGTGTAGCATTTTGTTCAATTTTGTAAAGCACTGAGGACAGTGCTATTGAAGGGGGAGGGGAGTGTAACACCCCAGTTTTGACCCCATTGCATTAGATGTATATGATGTATATATTGTAAGTAATCATGGTGCAGAGCTAAAGGCCAAGGCCCCGCCATTGATTGGTTATGCTATGTTTCGGATTTAAATTGTCACCGATGGTATATCAGGGCATGCAGCATACATATTGAGTTTTGTCATCATGTAAATGTGCATCTTTAATTAAATAACCCAACCAGCTACGTTCGCGGCAACTAAATTGAGAAGGGGCATGATTTTCACAAGGATAAGGGTGGGGGAATTGTCAAACCTTGATTCGTTAGAGAAAATACATGTGTCACCACCCTGTTTTGATTTTCCCATCTTCCCTTGTCTTATCCAACTACCACCATTAAAAACTGTTGTCGTTAGTTGGGGCAGTTATGGATGGGAGTGTAGTGTGGCAGGACTGTCATCCCTTGCCCACATGCACACTCCACCAGCGGATTGAACCTCACAATGGGCAGAAGAATGACTATGGATCTCATTCCACTCACTCCACGATGCCATTCTTGCCCTTGGTTGTTCATCCTCATACACAGGATTTTCCTGGTTTTACTCATGCACTTCCAACTTGCCATTCTCTCCGTTTTTGCATGTTCAACCTCATGCATAGGCAGGAATTGTTCATTCTCCTATAGAGAAAACGTCTTGTTTCTCATGCAGAGGATTTCCTTTCCTGTTTGGTCTCTCGCAGCCAAGAGAGGGAGCCATTTCGATTGTCATTCACCTTTTATACAGAGGGTTACCTGTGGTTCCTATACGGATTGTGTTTTGCATGTATGATTTTCCTCATCCTCATGCACAGGATGGGAGTCTGATTTCTTTCCCCAGTGTAGACTGTGTAATTATTTTTCTGGATGCTTCATCCCATTGTGGAGCCAGGGGATGAGGTCTTCCCCATGTTGTTCGTTGCTGTTGTTTCCCCATGTTTTGTTGGCTATGTTGTTTCTATGTGTTGGACTATTGTAGGTTGTTGGGAGTCGTTTTGGCCACGATAGGGCCAAAAACGACCCAAGAGTTGTTTTCCTTGCCCAAGCTGTGAATTGCTTGTATGACTGCGTGTATGTGGTGGTTGGTCTTCAGACTGTTTTGGGAGCAGGAATGGGGGCTTGGTTTGCTTGATAAACCTGGTGTGTTGGAAACCACACAAACAGAGCTCGAGGGCTGGATTTATTCTCCACAACCCCTGAATAGCATTGGAATGGAAGTCAGAGCCTGAGGGACTGTGTAGCAGAGAAGGGACTAATTCCTTGTGTTGGGTGTGTGTGGGTGTCTTAGAAGTCAGGCTAGTTCTAGTGTAGGTGTTCCTAGCTCTGTAATGGGCTCACCAGCTTAGCATTTAGCCTTTCCCAGCTTCTGGATGGCCTGATAAACTTGACCATGTTGGCTTGGTTGTCTTGTTGATGGCCTGATAAACCCAACTGCGTTGGCTTGGCTATGTTTTGTGTACCCTCGTCTATGTGTAAGCCTGCGTGTTCCTTATCCCTTGGAGAATCATACCCAGCTTGGGGGTGGCAGCATTGCTAAGAGATTAAGGAGAACACTAGCCTATGGTTGGGTGGAACGTTGCAGTGACGTAGTTGGTTGCGGAATGATTTTTTTATAAGATAAGTAATTTTGTCTATTTTACTTCTGCAATCTTAAATTACTGTTAATGAATATGATGAACATGTTGAATGATTGTATGAATGCATGTTGCTTCCGTTGTGTATGATAAATTATCATGTATGCATGTTCTAGTTCAATCATTTTGTTTCAACATTTCAGTATTTTATGAATTCACATGTTCATGGGGCTGGTAGCCCGGATGTTTAAGGCCATGGTAGCGTCCTCTTCGCCGGTCGGAGGGTCGAGGATGTTACAAATTGGATGATCAATATCCCCTTCACCTGGTTGTGCCAACACTACTCCTAACGCAATTGAGGACGCATCGACATGGACAAGGAATTTCTTCTTCCAGTCCGAAAAGAAGATCATAGAATCATGTTTTGTATCTCAGCATTCATCATTCAAGCCTTGAACATATGATATCTCAACATTACATTCCTATTTCTATTTATAGGGTTGTTCATTTTACAACATGGTCAACTTTAACAAACTTCTTAACTAATTCGAACCAAAAACTGCAAAACTATGACCAAAACTACAAAATCGTGACCAAGATGATTCTTTGTCACTCTTTCCGCCTTGCACGCCATCCTTGGTCTTGCACATCATCCTCGGTATTGTGCATCATGTCCTTACCAAAACCTCCTACCAACAAGCCCCTAACATAATATTTTGTCTCGTGGAACCATTTGTTGATAGAGACCTGTCAATAGGGGTTCACACTCTGTCGACACCCCTAACTTAGCGATCTCCCTAAGCACCGGACCAGACAAGTTTTACCCTGTCCAACAACACCTATGAAGAAGATGTGGTCTCACCAGAGATGTTCGAGGGAGAATTGTTGAAACCACATTTCTACAATAAGAAGGAGTGTTTTTGTGCATCTATTGTTCATCTATCGCAACATTATACAGAGATCCAGGTATGGGTTTTACTGTTACTTATTCATATCATAAACCATCAGATCGCATCAACACATTAAATTGCAGCATTATATTTACTTGCAAACAGATCGATCACCATGACATTATTCAAAACACAGAAACATCGCACCATTCAGAAATAACAAACATATTGCGTCATTGATTCATTCAGATCACATTATTCAACATAGAGAAAGCAGAAAGACATAAAACAAAGTGTTTCCATCAACATTCATCATGTCGTATTCCTTCCGCATCAAAACAAGTTTCCCAAAAACATATTCACAGTTGTGAAAGGAATCAATCTTCCGCATAGGTCAAGAAGCTCATACAATCATGTTCCATATCTCAACATTTGTTGCAGGAGAATCCTTGCTCTCATCAAGAATCTACGAGTTGAATAGACATAGGGTCTCGATGATTTCCAAAGAAGAATATTTTGTAAAAATATTATTAAAAAAAAAATCCATAGGTTTCAAGCTTTCTAGAAGTTTCTCAAATGATGAGTCATAGAGATCATGTGTCAATGAGTTATTGTAACTAATGTTGGGCACCATTTTGACCTATTTTTGTCATCTAAATACCTTATAGTTTCCTCCATAAACCTTCATACTGATCCATAAAACCTTAATTTCATTCACAAAACTTTGGTCAAAGGTATAAATGTTGTTGCTTCTTAACAAATTCAATTATGATATTTTTAAGGCATTTAAATTAAGGTTTTTTTTAGAATTAGAGGATGTCCTAACTTCACGTAATTTCTCCTAGGTTGGATACTTGCAGGCCAGCTAGGTGTAAACTGAGAGATGGGAGAAATATCCTCAATGTCCAAGGATGGTTAAACTTCCAACGAGGAAATGATATGGTTCTCACAGGTGTCGAGTCAATGCCGGTCAAAGATGACCACCTGTTTTACCACTTAGCATAACAGCAAGACAGTTCTAATTTTGTCTATTTTTATGGATCTGATGGAGGATATCGAGGGTTGCATGTCATTATTAGTCTTCCAGATTTGTAGCATTTCTATTTTTTTTTAAAGATTGTATAAGTATTTGATCTTAGATATGAAAAAGACCCTGCGGGATCATAAACGTATAGCATGGAATCAAGACTGTGGATTTGATTACTGTGTATGCCCAATTCGATATGGTGAATGCAATTGAAGTTTAAAGCTCTGTGATTTTCTCTCTCCATGTGTAAACGAGGCATTAGAGGGCCCCCTTTGCCAATTCTGCACACCTTTTCATATCGTTGCCAGTGGTATGTTTTATTTCCTGTAGAATTCGATTTCTTCACTTTAACTACTTATACATTGCAGAATGAGTTGGATTGTTTGAACAAGTTTTATAAACTCTGTTATTTAATCATTCACATGCTATAGGAATGGTTCAAACTGCTTATTCAATATCAAATCGTTGTAGATTGCTTATTCAATGATGAAGTATTGAGAACAGTTATACATTGTGAATGTCCCTGTAAGGGAAATTAATGTTTGACTGCTTTCAATATTGAGATAATAGGCAGAGTATTGTGATCTATATTTTAGGGTTAGGTTTAAATTTTTTTTATTATTATCTCAGAACATTTCACATATGAATTGTTGTTTAACTCAGAGATCAAATGAAGTTGCTTCTGTAAGGTAGTTTTTGTATTTCAAGTCACAGTATTCCTGCTTTCAATAGGTTTGTTTCATAGGTAAACTAGATTTCCAGTTAGGTCTAGCTTTAAGTCTCTATATCTGGGATATGCCTCTAAGCCTACAAACTCCGGATTGACATAAACTCAAGGTATAATCTACACTAGTGGATTGGAGCCCAACAACTAACTCTATCATTGCTAGCATCTTTCGATGGAGTTTAGAGTAACTGAGTTATTAGAGGTTTAAGATCGAATCTAAATTTAGAAGTCAGTTTCCATAAGTTTAGGTATTTTGTTTGATGTCCTTGAAGTTTCCTTCCATGCATAAATCGAATGTAAGCCTACAGGAAGAGAAAATAGAGAGAGATGGCCAAGAAGAGGAGGAAGGCCATAGAGTATAGTAGAGTTTTGATTTTTTACAGTTTTCGTGGTTAATGAAAGAAGAAGAATCATTGTTTCCTTTGTGTATATTTATGCATCGCAAACCAGTGATGAATCATGTTTTTTTCTTTATTTGAAAAATATGTGTTTAACTATGTGTATCGCATAGGCTACAGAAGAATAAAGAGCAAGTGATGAAAGCTCAATGGGAGGATGAGGTACTCAAGGAAAGGAAGTATCAAGCAAAAGACTTGAAGACTGAAACTTTAAGTGAGACAATAGGTCTCATGTTTTGAAAACTGATCTCTTGTGTATGTTTGCAAGTGAAACATATGGGGAAAGACAATTTTTTGATAGTGTGCCAAGGAAGAAAGAAGACAAGCAAAGTTTAAATTATGTTCTAAAGGGAAAAGAGATAGTTAAGTCTCACATGGAAGATCATACACAGTCCCTAGAAAGTGTTGCTTTTCAGCATGCTGCAAAGGATGAAAGCAGTGAAGGTTTAGCACATGATGATGGTCAAAAGCAAGAAGAAGCAAAGGACATCAAGCATCCAAATGCTATGCTTGAGGAATCTAAGAAGAAACCTATTGAATATTTTCTAAGTCGTATGAAATACTTGGAATGGCAAGAGGATTTGATGATTGAATCATAAAATTAGACCATGGGGTCGTGTGGTTTTAAAACTAACAATTTATGTGTGGTTGCGGATTTTGCAGGAGACAGACTATCTTCTGGGACTATATTGAATGAGGATGAAATTTTCCAATAAAAGTATGATGATGAGTGGTTTTTAGAAGAATATAAAGCTGAGTTATTGCAGCAGAAGGAGTTTATAGACTCTGTACTTAATGAAGGAAGTATCTCCAATCGAGATGATACAGTTATGTCTCATATGATGGAACGTGATATTGGTGAGGACAGGGGGAAGTTGGATTTCTTAAGTGGCCAATAGGAGACTGTAGGACATACATATAAATCTATCACAGAGATGGAGCATCAGAATTTTATTGTGATAAAGAATGAAGCAGCAGTTTCATTGAGAAGTTGGACTTGTGACAAAGAGGAAGATGGTAATAAGGATGGAGGTGAGACGGATATGTCTCATGCTAAATAATAATTAGTCCTAGAACTAAAGGAAGCTGAACTAACTACAAAAATTAGTCAAGGAGCTGAAGTACATCTATTGAATGTTGTCAAGGAAGAGGAAGAAATATATACAGGAAATGATAAGCAGCATAGTGATGATGTGCTTGAGAGGAATTAAATAGAAAGTGAATTGCTGAAATGTTTGTTGAATAAACATGGGTTCAAGAGTAAGATTGCAATCAGTGATAAGGAAGTGTCTCAAGTTTTGGCTGGGGTAGAAACAAATACTAGTTTACAAAACTATGGTATGTTTTCTAGTATACAGAGAAGTGTGAGTGAATATGTTACTGCAGTCAGGGAATTGGAAAACAATTTACTTCTTGAAAGTAAATTAGAAGATAAGGAGCAGAAATTGGATATTGTAGAGGGAGATGTCTTCAAGGATATTCAGGAAGTTTGGGTGGCAGCAATATCTATAGCAATGTCTAGAGACACATCAAGAGCAATAGCAAAAGAAGAGGTAAGGAAAGCTAAAGAAGGAAATCAACGGTTTGAAAATGAATGTATGGAGTGCAATAAAGTGCAGTGGCAAAGTTATGGCAACAAGATTTGCTTGCAGACGAAAACTGAATTGGAAGATTCCATAGATGAAGTAGGGGATTTAATGCAAATTCCTAAGAAGAGATACATCAGGGTAAAGGAAGTAATCCATTGTAAAGTTGAATGGAGAGTGACGAATGATGAAGGTAAGGAAAGTGGAGCACTACAACATAAGGTTTGGAAACCAGGAGAAAGGAAAGTGATAGAAACAAAAGTAATTGAACAACAACATGAAGAAGGAGAGGATCAACTACAATGCAAAGTTTGGGATCTTGGAGGAACTGATACATTGTTCCAGAAAAGTGACAGACCTCATAGGAGTCTATGAAAAATTTCCAGCTTGGGAGTCTGATGCAGAAACATCCTTGCTCTCATCATGAATATATGAGTTAAATAGACCTAGGGAATTGATGATTGCCAAAGAAGAGTATTTTGTAAAAATATTATAAAAAAAAAGTTCCTTAGGTTTCAATATTTCTATAAGTTTCTCAAATGATGAGTCATAGAGATCATGTGTCAATGAGTTATTGTAACTAACTCCATGATTGCTAGCAGCTTTCGGTGGAGTTCATACTAACTGAGTTATTAGAGGTTTGAGATAGAATCTAAATTTAGAATTTAGTTTCCATAAGTTTAGGTATTTTGTTTGATGTGATGGAAGATTACTTCCATGCATAAATCGAATGTAAGCCTATGGGCAAAGACATTGGAGACAAACAGCCAAGAAGAGGAGGAAGTCCATAGAGTAGAGTAGAGTATTGATTTTGTGCAGTTTTCATTGTCAAGGAAAGAAGAAGGATCATTGTTTCCTGTGTGTATATTTATGCATCCCAAATCAATGATGAATCATGTTTTTTTCTTTATTTGAAAACTCTGTGTTTAACTATGTGTAACCTAATAGCAACGCATTTTCCCGTGATGAAATGGTTGAAATGAAAGGTTTACTTCATGAAAAGCAGAGGGATGGGTAGAAGTTCTGAACATGAGATTCCAATTCTAAAGAAGTAGAGAAATGACAACTTGAAAGAATCGATCTGGAATGGATTTGAAGTGGAGACGTAGAGGGACGTGTTGAATAGAATTTTGGCAATAGGATCTTTGTATTATTTTTTTGTTGTAGGGGTTGAGTGGATGGGGTCAAGCTAGGATGGATTGGAGTGGTCAGCCGGTGTGGATTGCAACCTGCAAGAGGACTTTAAATTTCATTGACAAAGAAATTCTTAAAGGGGTTTGGTACTGACATCAATCTGAGGAAGAATACGTTGAAGCATTGAGGGAGAAAGAAAGCCAACAGCGCAATCATTTGGAGAAAATGAAGGAAATAGTGCATAGCCTATTTATCGAGGTCGTAGTGGAGAACCCAAGCACCATTGGTGAAAGGCACTAGAAGAATGGAAACATCCCTACTCATTATAAAATGGAAAACTACCTATTATACCTAAATCATGTGACCATCATGTGATAAGACCCTTAACTTCCATGTTTTCCCTTAATCCCAACACTTAGAGTGAAAACTTGCTCTATTTGTCAATTCTAGTTGAAAAAACCTAGCACCGTGCTTTCCCTATGGCCAATGAGCGGTACCTTGCTCAGCACCACCTGTATCCTATTTTTAAGAAGTGGTGCCACTGCCTATGGTCTTTGGTCCAAAAGCGGTTCTCATCTAAACCGCTCTGTCATAAGGGAAGAAAAGCGGTACCTTGGGTAAAATGGGAAAAAGAGAAGTTTCTAGAGGATTCTAGATCATGAGCCTTGTCTCCTCCCTTATCCCTATCATTATGGGTTAGTTTGGGCTTGAGATCCCCCATGGTAGGATCTTGGAGCCACCTCACCCACAATTCTCTCAACTATTCCTATCCATTGAGCCTTATAAATACAAGCTCCTATCCATAGTTGAGGGGGAGAACTATAGAGGTATTGTTATGTTGTTGGATTGGCCACTTAGTCCAAGTCATTGGGGAGCATAGAGAGCAAAGTTGGAGCTTATGGGGATGAAGTGTTTGTCTCATGGAGGGGCTTTTCGACACTAAGGCAACGGTTGTAAGCTTCTCCATACATTCTTAATGCAAATCTGATTTCCGTCCCAGATTACTGTTGTTTTGATTTCACATGTACATGTTGCTAGATTCCTTAGTCACTAGCATGGATAAGTAGATGATTTTCTGGTAGCTTTGATGTGCTTGTATGTTTGATATGTTTGCAGGTACACAGGTTCACAATCGAAGCAGTATTCCAGGTGTCTACAGTATTCAGGGAAGGTCTTCATCCTTTGTTGTTCACTCATGTGTTCTGGATCTGAACCATTCAAACCAGAGGAACAGCTTCTGTCCACAGAAGGTGCAATATTCCTGGCTACAAATCTAGTGACTCCGCTGGGGAGCAGTGCAAATCTCAATGGATCTGATCTTCCTCAGTTCTTGAAATCTTGTCCGAATCTAGGCTCCAACTCCAACTCTCTTTAGTCAGATCTGCCATCTAACTTAGTGAATTTTGGTTTGAAACTTTTAGATCTAAACTATTTCGACTTTTTACGCTCTTTTTTACTGTCAATCCATCAATTTTTGTCTTGATCTGATCAATTTCTAACTTGATTTCTCATTCTCCTTGTGTTTTGGATCTATTCAAGGAACCGCACATGTGTTGTTGGCAACAAGCGGTGCCAGCACCTGAACTCTATTAGCAATAAGCAGTGCCACCGCCTGAGTCCCTTTATCCAGAAGTGGTAGTCATCCAAAACCGCTTTGTCAAGACCCCTCCAGCACGGTGCCAGGTAGGCTCTGTTCCAGACTTTGTATTTTGATTTTTGTGTGTTTTTGGCTTAATTTTTTATGAAAATGAAGTTTATTTTTGAAAAAAAATGCTCCCTCATGGCCTCCATGAATTGTATATTCTACAATCTTTTTTATTGTCGTATCCTTTCTGCATTCAAAGAGATTTTATGTTTCTTGCATTAGTTTTTACATTCTTTTCTTTTATTGAAACCTCTTTCTCTTTTCTGTAGATATTATTCATTGGAATTGGAAATATACATTTCATTTTCATGAGTAGGTTTCGGTTTGTTTTGGACTTGGAATGTGTGAGTGATCCATGTTGTCTTGAGTCTTTCTTTGCTTCAGGCAATTCTTGTTTCCTTTTGCATGCTTATTTTTTTAGTGCTTGGTAGGAAATATTGGTTCTTCATTTCCTTATCTATTTCAAATAGAATTTTTAGTTTTCTCTCTCTTTTTCTTTATTCGCAAGCTTGTTGAATGACTTTCTTCTTGTTTTGTGCATGATTGTTTGAAATTCTAGATCATACTTTCATCAAGAAGAAATATATGTTTTCAGCTTTGCATCCATTAGAGTTAGTTTTGTTTGGAAACGTTAGTGAAATCATCTTTCCATTAAGTTTTTATGCAACATTTTCAAGCACAAAAAGATAGGAAACATTTTCGGTTTATTTATGTTTGATGTTCTCTAGATCTCTTTTTATTTGCTTTGAAGATTGTTTGGGGTGCATTGATATTTCACTTTTCGTTTGAAAAGATAGAATTGTATTTGCATTTGGGTGTGCATTTTTGGGAAGAAAAGTAAATCTCTCTCCCTCTCTTAGGTAGAATTTCATTGAAGAGGAAAACTTGCATTATCATACAAATCAGTGTGCATCTTCTTTAATTTCAAGTTTTCACTCCATGGTTCCACCTAAACACGCAAGATAAAGTTAACGGTAGTACTAGGTTAAAAATTTTAGAAATTTGAGTGATAAGTTAGAGACATGTTCGGGTCTCATTAAGCGTAGGAGCTATCGTTACTTGTCTACACTACAACCCGGGACTCATGTGGTTATTCCACATACCGTCGGTATATCGAACGGCCTTTCACATACCCTTGGGGTATATTGAAAGGTGCTTCACATACTTGATTATATATCGAAAGGCCCCTTGTGAACGGTTGTGCATTAGACAACACTACTACCGATTTGAGCTCCCACGTACCTTGCGTATATCGGGAGACCCTTTTAGGAATCCTCAAACCATCTGAGTTATCCTTTTGGCCTGTCCTGTGAGGTTCCTGACTCTTATCCACTCCTTTCACATGTTTTCTTGTTGCTTTTAGTTTGAGTAGTGTTTGCTTGTGCGTGGTAGTTAGGGGGTTTTTGGAGAGTTTAGAGATGGCATCCCAATCTGGGACGACCACTCAAGAGGTCCCTTTCCAAGGTGTACCTTTTGTATTCCCTCTAAGTGAAGGTATTGGTCCTCCCTTTATTGCCACTCTAAATATTCCTGGATTAACTATAGGATTACCAGTCTAGCTTTTTAATCTGGTAATTCCTGTTACACCTAATGTCTCAAATGTCACCTCTCCTATAGGAGAGGATCAACCTCAACCTAATCCCTCTCCTTCTTCGCCGGTGGTGGCTTCATCTCTTTCTTCTTCCTCGCTTAACCAAAGCTCTACATTTAGTAGTCAGGTGGATAAGAAGAAGAAGAAAGGGAAGGGTAAAAAGAAGAAGGATAAGAAAGAAAAAAAGAAGCAACTATCTGCTCTTGATGGTGCTCATTCTAAGAGAACACTCGAAAAACCCAAGTTCCCTTGTAAGCTTTGCAAGGGGGGCCACCTTCTTAAGGAGTGTCCCGGTCTCTCCCGTGTATAAGAAGAGTGGTCTAAAAGGTCCAAACCGTCTTTGTCATCCAAACCGTCTTTTTCATCAACCTATGATCATCATGTTGACGATACTCCCTCAACTAGTGACCCATTGGTAAAAGTTTGTAAGGGTAAAGTCTTGTATCCTTGTTTGATATGCAAGGCTATGCATCATACTTTTCTTTGTCCAAGCATGGATGAAGCTTCGCGTTGGTTGGAAAATATTACTGATCATCAACAATTGATTCCAACAAGTGATAGTAAGTTATCCCTTGATTCCCCACTGGTTGAACAAGTGGTCAATTCAGTTTCATCTATAATTGATCCCTCTTCCTTCGAAGAGTGAAGTGGTCGAGTCGATGTCATTTCCACCCGATCCCTCTCTTTCATCAAAGAGAGTTAAGACTGAAGTAGTCACTTTGACCAAATATTCTTCTTGTTCTTCTCTTCCAATAGAGAATAAACCAAAACCTCTCGAAGTTTTTATGCTTTGTTCTGATTGCTCTCGACAAGAGGAAATTTTTTCTCTTTCGACAGAACCCTCTCCAAGTACTGAGGTTATTTCCTTTTACTGGAGTAACCTGACAGAGTCTCATATTCATTCAAGTGCTCCTTTCCAAATGTTACTACTAGGTGGATACTTCGCACTATTGTTGACAAAGGGGCTTCTATTAGTATTCTATCCTCAACTGCTTGGAAAGATTTAGGTTCTCCTCAGCTTGTGCCAGCCACTGATTAGATACTAGATTTTAATCGTAGACCTACTACACCTTTAGGGACCCTTCCTTATTTACCTATTACATTAGGAGGGAAAATTATCTGCATTGATGTTATGGTGGTCCAAGGTCCTTTAGATTTCAATCTTCTCCTTGGACGTGATTATGTTTATGCCATGAAGGCTGTTGTGTCCACACTCTTTAGAGTTATGCATTTTCCCCATGATGGGAAGATTGGGACCATTAATCATCTTTCCTTTGTTACACCTGACCATCGCATTACTCCTAGTAATCAGACTTCCCTAAATGTGCCGCATGTTCTTGTGGCTCTTTCCCCTTCTAGTTAGCTTCTTCCCATCATCGGTAAAATGGGGGGCATGGCTCTATTCTATGGACATCATAATGGAGCTAACCCACTAGCTTTTATGAAATGGGGGTGACCTACTAACCTCTGGTTATCATGTTGGGTAAGAGCAGGTTCGAGAGCATAGTTTACTTTTGGTTTCAAGCTCGTTAAAAAATAAAACCACTCCTTAAGCATAGTTTACCTTTTGGTTTCAAGCTCGTTAAAAAATAAAACCACTCCTTAAGCATAGTTTACCTTTTGGTTTCAAGCTTGCATAAAAATGAAACCATGTGGTGAGCATAGTTCCAATTCTATGTCAACCTCATTAAAAATGAAACAGATGCCTATGAGCAAAGTTCTCATTCTATGTCAAGCTTGTTAAAAAATGAAATGGATCTCCTCAAGCATAGTTTACCTTTTGGTTTTAATCTTGCATAAAAATGAAACCATTCCTGATCATAGTTCATTTTCTATTTCAAGCTCATTAAAAAATGAAGTAGGTTTCCTTAAGCATAGTATACCTTTTGGTTTCAAACTTGCATAAAAATGAAACCATGTTCCAAGTATAGTTACCTTCTATTTCAAGCTTGTGTAAAAATGAAACAGATCCCCTTCCCTTGATTCGAGCCTTCCCTTTAGTGTTAGAACTTGATCCTTCTTTTCACCTACCTGATTCTTGTTCTTCCTACCCCCCTGGTGAACGTTCTCACATTAGTAACCAGGTTTTAAGTTTGGGTATGGAATAAGAATCGTTAGATGAAATGAAGCTTGGGGGGGCATGTCGAGCCCCTAGCAAACATGTTAGGGGTAAGCTTCGCTAGCAATCATGCTAGAGGCAAGATTCCAACCTATGTATATCATGTTAATGGTATTTTTCAAGCATAGTTTACCCATTGGTTTCGAGCTTACGTAAAAATGAAACCATTCTTCGAGCATTCTTTCAACTAATCTTCGAGGTTGTTAAAAATAGTAAGATGGTGTTGAGCTTACTTTTCATTTTTCGCGCTCTGGTTAAAACATGGAAAGTGGTTTGAGCTTAATTTATTACTTTTTCATGCTCTAGATTCAAACATGAAAAAGGTTAATAGAGTCCTCTTTAAGCTCTTTTTAGACTCTTAAAATGTGAAAAGATAGTCGAGTACTTGTCTTCTTCATACTCGTAAAAGTATTTGAAGAGTCGTCTCTTCGACGGTAGGTTATCTCTTTTTCGGTTCGGGTGGACTATTTACGAAAAAGGAACACTCTAGCCAATCATGACTAGAAGAGTTCTATAAGGTATAATTTTATACTGTTTCAGGCCTTAGGGACTAAATCATACGAAAAAGGAACCCTTTGGAGTCTTCTTCCGTGGTCATTCAGACTCTCTAAACATGAATGATACCGAGTTTTCTTTCATTGGACTCTTTAAATTAAACATTGAGAGACCCTTTTTTGGGAACGAACCCCTCCTCTCTTAGGTTCGTAAAACATATGAGTTTGGACTTGTCTTCAAATGAGCTATAATGAGTGCTTGTTACCCTTTTTGAACTCGTAAAACCAAAAAGAAGCACTCATCGATCATGATGGGGAAAATGGGAAGGGAATCATTTTGCAAATAAATGGAAGTAGTTTGTTGTTACCTTTGAACATGGCACTTGTCTGCATATCATTTCAGTCAATTGGGTATTTAGATGATATCCATGACAATCCACTTTCATGAGTCATGCCACTCCCTTGAGTCTTTCAAAAGAATGCATTGTCCACCGTCGTACTGTGTGTTTTTCTGGTTTAGTCATGTTGCCAAGTCTTTAGTCGTGCCACCCGATGTTCAAAGGGAAGTTGAAGAAGTTTACCTATGCAGTCAAAACAATCTCTGTGTCAGTACTTTTGAGTCAGTATTGTGGTTACTACATTCACATCATTCCAGAACTATGTTCTGAGTTTCGTGTCATCGATGTGGGACACATCATGGCCCTCCTTCAACAAGACTATTCTCGTCGACATCAGCTCATCATCCGGGAAATAGTCTTAGAAATAAAACTTAGTACCTTGATATCTATATTCCTTAATGACAGATTCTCTCGCTCTCAACATGGGTTCACATCATTAACCTTTGATCGATAGAATCGACTAGGTGTTCTCGACATCATGACAGCTATTCATGCTTAGTAGATTGTACTAGGGTACCTTGGGAATCATTGACATCAATGGTGATCTCCCTTGCACTTGTTAACGGTTCACATCATTGGCCAATAATCAAGTGGTTTCTACCATGTTCGACTTCATATCATTATAATCACATGGATAGAATCGTACTTTGTGGAAGACGAGACGAAGACCCTGGGTATTTGTTTAGCGCTCATTGTTTTCCTCAGGTTGCGATGGAGTTTTGTATATCTATCATGGATCCACATTTGTATGGTCATGGATATGCTCAAATTTGCATCTGTATGAAATAGATCTATGTTGTATTTCCAATATCTATGTCCAATTTTGAGTCCTCTATCACATGTATCTACATTGTATTCTAGTAGCCATGCTTGTTTATTCCTCTTACGGATCTACCTTGTATTGGTCCGCAACCATGAATTGGTTACATTTGTCTATGAGTCAAAAGCATTGATGTACTACAAATGCCTACTGGACGACATTCTCTGACTGAGCTGACATTTTCACCTTGAAGTAACAAATTTTTCTCTCAAAGCTCTCACTTATCATATCCCTCTAAGTCTCTTGCTTTGGATGGCATTTTG
This sequence comes from Pseudotsuga menziesii, assembly GCA_001517045.1. Taxonomy (NCBI): domain Eukaryota; kingdom Viridiplantae; phylum Streptophyta; class Pinopsida; order Pinales; family Pinaceae; genus Pseudotsuga; species Pseudotsuga menziesii. The sequence continues at coordinate 93,113 of LPNX010250789.1, forward strand.
TTATACCTAAATCCTATCACCATCATGTGATAAGACCCTTAACTTCCATGTTTTCCCTAAATCCCAACACTTAGAGTGAAAACTTGCTCTATTTGTCAATTCTACTTAAAAAAACCTAGCACCGCGCTTTCCCTATGGCCAATGAGCGGTACCTTTCTCAGCACCGCATGTATCCTATTTTCAAGAAGCGGTGCCACCACCTATGGTCTTTGGTCCAAAAGCAGTTCTCATCTAAACCGCTCTGTCATAAGGGAAGAAAAGTGATACCCTACATAAAATGGGAAAAAGAGAAGTTTCTCGAGGCTTCTATATCATGAACCTCGTGTCCTCCCTTATCCCTATCATTATGGGTTAGTTTGAGCTCGATATCCCCCATGGTAGGATCTTGGAGCCACCTCACCCACAATTCTCTCAACTATTCCTATCCATTGAGCCTTATAAATACTAGCTCATGTCTATAGTTGAGGGGGAGAACTATAGAGGTATTGTTATGTTCTTGGATTGACCACTTAGTCCAAGTCATTGGGGAGCATAGAGAGCAAAGTTGTAGCTTATGGGGATCAAGTGTTTGTCTCGTGGAGGGGCTTGTCGACACTAAGGCAATGGTTGTAAGCTTCTCCATACATTCTTAATGAAAAGTTGATTTCCATCCCACATTATTGTTGTTTCGATTTCACATGTACATGTTGCTAGATTCCTTAGTCACTAGCATGGATAAGTAGATGATTTTCTGGTAGCTTTAATGTGCTTGTATGTTTGATATGTTTGCAGGTACACAGGTTCACAATTGAAGCAGTATTCCAAGTGTCTATAGTATTCATGGAAGGACTTCATCCTTTGTCGTTCACTCATTTGTTCTGGATCTGAACCATTCAGACCAGAGGAACAACTATGTCCGCAGAAGGTGCAATATTCCTAGCTACACTGCCCACATGAAAGCATATTCTATACCTAATCACAAAATTGTGATTTGAAGAAAGTTTGTATAGTTTGTAGGAATTAGTTTGTAAACCAGTTAGTACCTGGCATTGAAAACTATGTGGAGAACAAGCACTGGAGTGAGACAAAGTGTTATTTGGAATCAAGGTTCTATTTTATTCCTGTAGCATATACAGAATGATGGTAGCATCTATATGCCTAAAGGAGAAAGGATTGACGATGGAAGTTTAAGCAGGGATCTGGTTGACCCTACACCAATTTTGGTATCATAGCCCTATTCATTATTTGGGATTACAGAGGTTACGCTCTCTCGAGTTCAATAATAGATACAGAGCAGATATACCTTTTGAAAAGAGTTCAGTGAGGGCGGTGATGCTAGAGCTTACAACAATAGAAATTGACAGGTAATATTCTTTTACTCTTCAATTTGGTTTGATCAGAGAAATTGCTATTGACGAATGCAGGGATGTTTTCTGGAGAAGGAATTAACGAGCGTGATTATGATCTTTGGGAAGCAGAGGTCAAAGTAATATATTTACAGTGGAAGTAGTAGTTTATTTTGTAATAGATACTTTGCTAATAGAACAAGTTTTAGTAGGATATACTAGAAGGAGTTGAATATTGTAGCAGGGTGAGCTTACAACCAGCAGAAGATTGAGTTGAGACAGAGGAGGAGTTGCCGCAATAAAACATTGCAAAAAAAATGTGTTGAACTAAGGAGGCCAATGAAATATTGCATACAAAGGATACAAGAGGATTTGCATAGGTAGAGCATGATCCATTCAAGTGCAGATGAGTGGATGAACAAGATCATGAAGAGGATCAAGGAGCTCAGAAGAAGTATTTAGATTTACTACTTAATAAATTTGATGAGGAAATTATGTTGTTGAGAGTACCTAAATAAAAACAGGAATTTATATCCAAAGAGAAAAAGTGTTCGCGGGTACCTAGCGGTGAGGGGATGCTCGCAACATCTAAAGAGATAGAGAAAGAAAAGTGTTTTTGTGAAGGTAAGAAGACACACCAGAATTCTGTAAGAAGATTCATGAGTTAAGAATATTTGCATGTATGATCCAACCAGTAGCTAACAAGTTCACCTTCGACATGTCCACCTCGACATGTTCATTTGACATACAGCATAGCAACATGCTCCCTAACGGTTGAACTTCTGAACTGTTATAAATTATTTGTAACTGAACATAATGGGTAGTCACCCAAGTGTCTCAGCATCCTATATAAGCATGTACATTAATGTAATATAGCATCTTTTTTATCATCATTTTATTCCTCCATATTTCATGGAGCATAAGTAATAAATTGGTTTGAATTCTTGCATATTGTCTGTGTGTATATTTCTTGTTGACCTAGTGTGTTTCCTACTTTGGTGATTATTTTATATGCTTCCACCATAACAGAACTCGACTCATTCAGTCAAATGTTGTCCCCAACGTGCACTTGGGAACGGCCTATATCATTGGTATCAGAGCAAGATCTTGTTTAGAGCTTAAGTTACATAAGCACTTCCATCGAAGTATTTAACTTATACATGTTCAAACATGCTCCCAAACCCAACAACATAAGAAGAAAATTTCTTTGACTTCATAAAATATGGTCGAAGAAGCAGACAATAGACATGCAACTGATGAGACAGAGCAACTCATAGAAAAATCACTAGCTCGCTAAGGAACCAAAATGTCCTCCCAGTTTAGCAAGATTATCATGAGAGTCAATACGAATTATGAGGAATCCTTGGCATGACCTCACTCTGATAAAATCATCCCCTTCAAAGTGCAAATGAATCTGGACATACCAAAGCTTGAAGGAAAGATCGGCACAGAATCCATCGACAATTGGGTGCAACAGCTGGAATCTTAGTACGTGGTAAATCAGCTCTCCAAAGTGGAAAATATCACCTTTGCATCCTTAAAGATGTCAACCTCCGTACACTACTGGTGGGAGAATTTATCGACAAAGATGGAAAAAGAAGAAGACCCCATAAACACATGTGTGAAATTTGTTGAATATGTAGAAAGGAGTTCTACCCACCCAAGTACCTTGAACAACAGTATAAGAAGTGGCAGCAGTTAATGCAATGGAAAGACCAGTCCATACAAAGTTACACCGACGAGTTCTATCGACTCATGGTTAGACTTAGTGTTAACCCAAAAAATCCCTCACTCATCTCTACTTGGTCTACACCACCCAAGTACACCCATGCGCAACCCTCATTTGACCGCATTTGACCCCCACACCCTCAAGAAGGCTTAAAAACATGAAAAGTGCTTAAAAACCCCTAAAAAGAGACTAATATAGCTCTCCTAGGGGATAAAACCCCTCAAAGGAGATTAAAACCCCAAAAAAAGATAAATATAGGGAGAAAGGGGCTAAAAGCCCAAAAAAGGGGTTAAAGCCCCAACCAGGGGCTTAAAACCCTAAAAACCCCCAAAAAAGATATAAATAGAGGGTTGGGAGCCACTCTCAAAACAATTCTCCCTTGCATACTGTTATGCTTCCCGAGTGGATGCCTTGATACCATTTGTCTCTCAATCCACCCACACTCCCTCTCATCCATCCTCCCATTGAGCCATAGCTCCCTCATTGCCAAGAGAGAGAGGTGCTTCTCCAAGCCAAGACATGGTGGCCCATTCCACCAAATGAAGGTATAATGTTTGTTTTGTTTTGTTTACTTAGTCTTCTCTAACCCATCTTTGCTTGCAGGTTTCCATTGTTGGTTTGCAGGTTTTCTAACATGTTCTTGCAAGGTATTGGAACTAAACCCTAACCTTGTTTGCAGAGGGGTTTCGTTTTTTTTTCATTTCATTTCGTTTCTTTGTTCTATTTCCTTTTATTTTCTGCATCCGCCACTAGGAACCTATCCTTCCATCCTATAGATGGAAGGTAGCCATTCTTGCCTTGTAGCAAGGGAGAAATCCCTGCTACAGAACTAGCAACCATACCAGGTCGATCCCACAAGATCCCTGGGTTTATTTTTCAAAGTTTCAGTTTTTAGTTCTGTTTTTTGCCCTAGTTTGATTTTTTGTTAAAATCTAGCTTAGATTCATGTTTATTTACATTTACAGTCATAGTTGATCCTCCTCAAGGCCAAACTGAGCCCATTCGACCACAATACAAGTTACTGTCGACCGTTCCCAGCTCAGGTTTTCATTTTTTTCAATTTTCGGGTCAAGTCGCTCATATCGGGCCAAAAAGAGTGACCCGGTCTCTTATTTAAGCCCGAAAAGCGTGACCTGCAAAAAAAAAGAAACAAAACATTTTTTTTTTCAGCCAAGTCACATGTATCGGGTCGAAAGGTGCGACTAGGTCGCTCATTTAGGCCCGAAAGGTGGGACTTCAACCTAGAAGCCAGTCTGCTTCTGTCTGCAATTTCTGAGTGACCCTCTCGCCTATTTTGGGGAAAATTTGGCAACCCCCTCGCCACATTTGACCTGAAAAGTGCGATCTATCTCACAAATTCTAATTTTTTAAAAATTAAGGACTACCAATGTGGCTCAGCCGCCTTTGTCCATCCAAACTATTTTTAAAATTGTTTTTATTTCTGTTTATGTCCATTTCATTTACAGAACAAATCTTGATTAAATCAAGTTGTAAATCAATGCTTAATGGGTTAATGAACATAGCTTGATTAAAATTTACTTAAAATCAACATCTTGCCTAACCCTTCCTCCTCTACCTAGTAATCACCCTTCGGGGTATTCTCGGACAAGATGAAGGGTGAAGCTCGTATAGTAATAGGCACTTCACTTAATATTTTTTGAAGCCACTAAAAATGGGTGACTTGGAAGGTAGAGGGGGTAGAGAAGGAGGGATTCTCACGATGCTCAACATCCTCCCTGTAGACCAACCTTGCATCCGGAGGGTGACCTGTGGATCTACGGATGGGCTTAGTCCCATTGTGTTGAGAGCTCAGCGCCCTCTCCTAGTTGAATAGAAATATAGGTGCAAGGTAGTCACTTAGTCAGGCTATCATAGTTCAGGATTACAAATGGTACATGTCTAAAGATTTTTTATTACTATTTATTGCTTTCATTCATAGAATTATGAACTCTGCGAAATATTCATAAACCATTTGAGCAGCCACCAGATATAACAGAAAAACAAAATACTTACACACCATACCATATAAATCAACCCAACTCAGTTCATGACGTTGACTGAGCCAGTAAAATTTACAATTTACACTAAGTTAAACATCTACAGTCTTCGAGGACATAAGTCCCTAACTGCCTTAACTGTGGGAAGTACTTGGGCTCAGCTCCAGAAACTCATTGTGAGGAGTACCACAGGAACCCCAAAGTAGCTGGCCACTGAGAGGAATTGCCAAGTGAAACGAGCAACGACCCCCACTGATCGAGTAGCACTCCCGCGAGGAAAAAACCAAGCATTGTCTTCTGGCAATCTTGGTGGTCGAGTGACCACCTGCAGCCAATAGGAAGCCATTGAAACTAGGGTCCAAAAATAATTACCACCATTTTTACACCCAAATTTGACACGATTGATCCCTCACGCTCTTCCTCACGCCTAAGAGGCATACCAACATAGTTTGGGTCATTAAACTGACATTGTTAAGACCATTCTCGATGACCTTCCACACCATCAGAAGGCCACACAGCCTCTGATTCCGATTCAAACCCATATCAGTCTGAACTAGATCTGCACACTACACCATCAAGCCCCATGGCTGGTGCGAACCTGGATCCATTTTTCGGCATAGCAATTGCTAGTCGACCCATGTTCACACCACAAACTATCACCAACAACCCTGCAGGTGGCCCCAGCATGGTTATGCAAACCGCCATAATCCAACTACCACCACCCATATTGAACAGTCAAGCTGTCCCACCTACAACACATGGGGGCAGTGGCCCTTCCACCTACACTGCCCCTCCTGTCTTACATGGGGGTAGTGGCCCTTCCACCTATACTACCCCTCCTGTCTTACATGGGGGCAGTGGCTCTTCCACCCACACTATCCCTCCCACCACACTTGGGGGCATTGACCTGTCCACAATGGTGCCACAAGTACCCCCAACTATGCAGGTGCATTATGCACCTGCAAACCCCACCACCAAGGTTGCCCCATCTCACATCAACCTGGGGTCAAACCTTCCTTTCATGGCATGTCTCAACTTGCCTGATTTGGCTCTATTAACAAATGACCCTATCTGCCATCAAAAATTTGGCCTCCCATGCCAATCAAACTTTCCTCGGACATTCCCAAGTTTCAAGGGAAGGCAGGGGAGTGCCCCAAAACCACATCATGGCATTTCATCTATGGTGCTCATCAAACAGCGTCGTAGATGATTCAATCAGGCTAAGACTATTCCAATCCACCCTCACAGGTGCTGCAGCTAAGTGGTACATTGAGCTACCACAAGCCAAGTACCTATATTTCAACTCCCTGGCTTTCATGTTCCTGCAATATTTCCAACTCCCCGTCAGATACGATGAAGGGGTGGAGATCTTTTTATCTTGCCGCTAGAATACTGCGACCCACATGACCGACCACATCCTTGATTGGCAGCGACGTCAGAGTTTGTGTAAGATCCAACTTGATGACAGGATCTTCCTAGATTGGTTCCTTAAAACCTTGCTCCCACCTATAGCAAAGGATGTCGCATCCGAACGTCCCTAGTCCGAAGAGGAGGCCATATTGAAAGCCCAACAATTTGATCTGATCTATGCACCGTTTGGGTACCTTTACACCGTCATTCCAGATGCTCCCCGTGTAGGCACCTCCTACCGAGATGTACCGAGGGCATCCCATGCTGCAGAAGGCATCATAGCTCAGTCTCCCACCAACCATAGCATCGTCTGACACCACCTGCAATACCACCACAACCAAGCAGCACTCCCAGTGTTGCTTACCAAAACCAAACTCCGGACTATGCATGAATGATGTCCCAGTCTGAAGCCATGACTTCTTATGCACAACCTATGCCACCGTAGCAGGCCCACACCTTGGCTTGGCCAACACAGCAATACGCGAGACAAATGCCCACATTTGTGGCATCGACACCCAGCCAAATCTACTATGTGCCACTAGTTCAAGCGGTTCAATCCCCCAATCCTGCTCTACCTGCTCCATTGGTACAGATGTTTGCACAACAAAACTGTCCCAACCAGCCAGCCCCCAATAACCAACAAGGGAAAGCCAGAAATAACTGACCCCAGAACCAAAGAAACAATCAACCGCAGGGAGGTGATCAACAACCAAATCCTCCCAACAATGTTGTGGCGAACCAACCAGTCCAAAATCCTCAACGACCAAATGCACCAAGACGCAACGCTCTGTTGCAGACAAACCAATCGTGCACACTATGCGAGGTCTATGGGCACTACACATTTGAGTGTCCCTTCATGGGTCACGCTAAACAGGCCATTAGAAACGATGTTCAACATGCCACCAATACAATGGACCAAGGCCAACCTAACCTAGCACCACAAGGACCTCCTCCTATGGTGCTCCAAAACCCATTACCAGTCCAAGGATTGGTGGCAACCACACCCCCTCCCCAACCCAATCCCAATGCTCCGAGGGCACCTCCCATGGCAGAGACAGGTGTCCACCACCTGCTAACTATGACAATTGAAGAGGTCAATCTACAAACCAGACGAAATCAGTACGAAACCAACACTGAGCCTGCTGACACATCAGTGGCATCTACATATAAAACAACCAATGCACCTCTTTAGTTACCCCCTTTTCCGCGCCCCCCCATATGCCAGGTTTCCAACAACGCCATGGCTAGAGCTGTTGTCAGCTACAACATAGTGCATGATTTTTCCCAAACACCTACCGCCATGTCCACTCTTGAGGTACTCAAAACTTTCCCAACACAGCGGAAATCCTGACTAGTTGCCCTTGGGGCCGTAGACCTCTCTGACTCCAAGTTGATCACATTCGACACGGAGAATGGGGAACCACGAATGACATCAACCATTGCCTTCCAAATTTCGGTGTCTATCCAGAATTTGGTAGTGCACCAGTGGATAGTGGATGAGGAGTCATCCACATGGGTTATGTCTACCCTAGTCTGGTAGAAACTTGGATCCCTAATTCTGCAACCATCCTCCACAACTCTATGGGCTTATGATGGCCATCCCACTAAATCCCAAGGAATCCTCCCCCATGTCCCCATCACATTAGCTGGGAAGATAAACCTGACTAACATAGAGGTTGTCAACGCTCAATTGGACTTTAACCTTCTCCTCGAAAGAAGTTATATGTATGCCATGAGAGTTGTAGCATCAACTATCTTCCGTCTCATGATGTTCCCCCATGAAGGGAAAATCGTGACAGTTAACCAACTGACTTATCACGATCCACAAGGGCTAACGAAACCTGCTAGCATTATCCCTACGATCAACACCATCGATTTGCAAGGGATGACCACACATGCCGATGTTATCCCTCCGGTCAACACCATGGTTAACAACATACCAGCTTTCCCATTGTTGAATGTGGGCCCTCGGTTGTTTTTCGATACCACCATGACGACTTCTTTCCCCTTAGTGTCACCACCATAGACACCAAATGAGACTACGGACTTGTGCATGCTCTCATCCAGCACCGTTGCACCAAAACAACAACCGCAGTCATAGCCCTAACTGCAACCACAACACCATCCACAGCCGCAACATAATCCGTAGTTGTAGCATTATGCGCAGCCGCAACTACAACCTCATCCCCACATACAACCATCAAGGAGTTATCTGGGCTGCTCTCCAGTCCATATAATTCCCTTCCTCTTTCCCCCACCTGGTGTCATTAGCAAGCTAGTAATGGCCACCTTAAACCTACCCAACTTTACATTGTGAATTCCCATGTGGTATCTTGATCCACAAGCTCAACCACCAATGCCCCAGGTAGTCTTAACCCCCATGCACCCCATTGCGGTCGAGTCTCATTTTCCTCCCAGCCCACAAAAACCAACCACCGCACCTCCACCTGCACAGCCCCACCCAAAAAGGGCCAGGGAAAAGAACGCAAAAGCTACTACTAAACCTCGACAAATCCCTCCTTGTGCCATCTGCGAAGAACAGGGCCATCCAACTCAAACCTACCCTGAGATTCCTATAATCCGCACACATTTGGATGCCATGGATTCAACCAAAAACCTCCTTGTGGTTGAACTTCCAAGTGCGCCAATAGTGAGAAACAAGTCATTGAGAACAAACCATGCTTGCACCATTCATGGTTTGTATGGACACTATTCTCACCATTGCTAAGACTTGTCCGAGTTCTGAATGGCTTTAGCTGACCTTCGACAACATTCCCTTGAATCTGAGATCACCCTGATCGAAGAAGTGCACCCCTCACCTCCTTCTTTGGACACCATGTCCATTTACATGATGTCCAGTTCTACCGACTCTCTTATCTCCACCACCACCAATGGTCCATCAGACCTATCTCTTCCATTGTTTCCGCAACCACAGCTCCATCCGCAGCCGCAACCTCAACCTCAGTTACCAGGGAAACAGTGGGGTTCATTCCCAATCAACATGATCCTTTTCCTTTTCCTTTTCCTACCATCCAGGATCGTGAGTAACTTTGTCTTGGAAACCTGCAATATGCAGGATTTCACATTGGGAGATCCTGTATGGTACCTTGAACCACCTACCCTACCTCTGAGGCCCCAAGATGTGTTCACTCATGTCCATCCAATTGAGATGATGTTGCACCTACCTCTGGGTCCATCAAAGACTCCTCCCGTCTCCAGGCCTGCCCCTCTTCCTCCAATATAGACTGAGGGCAAGGCCACCAAAGCCACACCCAATACCATTTACATGATCTCTATCACTAGTTTCCCTTCTGTCTCGTTGGTCATGGAAGATCCACCTGATCTATCTCGACACCACTACCACGATGACGGAGAGATTTGTAAGACCACCTCTAGTTTTACCCCATTCCCTTTAAACCATAGTGTGGAATCGGTTCTTCCCATAAAAAACCAGATTCTGTCATCCTGCCTTGCCAATGACCTTCGTCTCGGCAAGGGGGCATACCTCTTCGCTGACTCAAACGGTCGACTCTTGAAGAAGCCACGCAACAGGCTCCACCTTAAGAGATTCTATGCCTGATATAACCACTATGAGTCCCTTATAGCATAGTTTTTTCCCTTTTTAATTTTGCAATGTTTTTACCACAAATCAAAGATCCCAATTCGGGGGCAGCACCATCAGCTGCTAAATCAGAGTCACCCAGATCCTATTTGAGACACCTCTCATATCTCCAGGCCCAAATTTCCATCTCCTTATGTGACCATCATCTCATGTTTAACAAACAAATTTCAGGACTGCTCCCCGAAAGTTACCTCGATTTACGAGCCACATCATGGTGATACAAGTGTCTTCGGACCTGTACTTACATCACACTTGCCTACCGCTACTCATGCGGATTGTCATGCCACCACCCGTAAGGAACATTATTTTTATTTTTTACATATAACTTGTCTACTCCGTCCACTGCACCTTATGCAAATCATCAGACCATCGTTCGAAGAACATATCATTTCCTTTGCATGCATTTGGCATATAACTACCTCTGGACTTGCACTAGTATGTCCACCACAATTCACACACGACTCTCCTGACCTCTGTTTGAGATCCACCTTACTTTGTGTGCCTCTGCCACACCGACTCCAGTGCCTCTGTTGCGATCTATCCTGTGCATGTATTGGTATGTTCAAGAGCCACCTGCTCCATCCATACTATGCAGATGACCTTTGGACCACTGTCCACCGTCCTGACATGGGGCACCGCCTGTGCCACCACAATCAGTTGACCATACTAGATTTTCTTTTCAGCTCTTTTCTGACTCCTAAAAGAGTGAAAAGATTGTCGAGCGCGGCTACTTCCTTTCCCGCTCGTTAAAGTATAGGAAAGGGCGTCTACATCGTCTCGTTTATCTCCTTTTGCGGACTATGTAGACCATCAAATGAAAAGGACCACCTTAGCATATTTAAGCCAAGACTGTTCCCCTCTGCATACTTTTATGTTTTCTCTGGCATAGGGGCCATACTTTACGAAAAAGCTCACCATGGGTTGTCGTTAAGCTCTTTTCTAGCCTTCTCATCAAGAAAATATTTCCAAGCAAACTTGGTTTCGTTCATGCTCGTAAAAGTATCTGAATGACCGTCTAGTCAGTATAGGTTTAACCTTTTCTGCCTTGATTGGACTACCAACGGTAAAGAAGTCTCTCGTCCCCCAAAGGACGGGTGAGCTCTCTTATGTATACTTTTATCCATTTTCGAGCACAGGAGACTACCAAAGAAAAAGAGCCCCCATTGGAGTCTTCTTCATGCTTTCAGACTCTCTAAAATTGAAAGCACCATTGAGCATTTACTTTCTCGGGCTCGCCAAAATTCCACGAGATCGTACCACAACGATGTCTTTAGGCACCACCCCACAGATAACAGTTTGGTAGCATTCCCACTTTGGGTCACCTTTGTTCATAGTAATCTGCAATGTGTCTTCCTTGGATCCCATCAATATCAAAAGTGTCTACCTCCCCCAAGTATTTCCCATCTGCAGTGACATTCTTGGTATTACAGCTATGATCCCATTCCCATGAGTCAATTTCATTTGTTTCCTGGGACTCCGCCCTACCGTCATACTCTGAATAAAGGAATTTTGAGTATACTACACCCCCCCTGGCCCTGTCCAACTCTTTCCCTCCCCCCCCCCAATTCAATGGTTCAGTGCACAGATTGTCTCACATCTTTTGGTTATATCCCTCGTGCTTCTGGTCAAGGAAACATCATTGCCTTGACCAGGGGTAGGTCTCCCTCTGTCAACGACAACACACATATTCCAGAGGATATACCCAGAGGTCCCTGTATCCTAGTTTCATTAACCCCATTGATGAGTTCCTTGGACCACTTGAGAGGAGTCCTTAGTGCCTCTCGGGATGGTCGTTTCTCACATGCTTGACTCCAACTACATCATCGCACCATTGAGATTCGTACAGGGTATTGGTCCATGCAGTATTTGGTCGAAGACCCCGGATTTCACCTAACACTAGCAAATTGATGAGTCTATTCGAGGGACCTAAACAGGTTATGTCCCTTATGATTTCTGGGTTGTGTTGGAGACAGTGTTCAGAAGCCCCAGCAGTGCTTCTATATAGATTTATGATTGGTGCAGCATACTTGTACCACAAAGACTCTGAATCTCAATCAATAAGTCCATACAGCTATGTACCATTCTAGATCCAGTAGGCTATCAGTCATGAAGATATAGCATTCCATGAGAATTCCATGGGTCCAATGTAGCATTTCTTCAGATCATTATTGTATCCAGCCTCTCATTAAGGAAACCACTATGTATCATTAGTTGTATATGATCGACTCTTGTATTATAGAGCATAGATCACATTATTCTTTTGGCATTGTCATGAGCATGGGGATGCCTGCCTCATCCATATACATGTCACACATTATTTGTATCTCACCTATTGATGGGAACCATATTAATACAAAAACCAAAAGCCACCATGCCCCAACCCAAGAAGCACCACCTCTCTGCAGAAAAATCCTATGATGTCCGTCGACCATACGATGAGCTCCTGCCCTCACACATCAGGGGGGAACCCAAACAATCCCTCACTCATCTCTACATGGACTACACCACCCAAGGACACCCATGCATGACCCCAATTTGACACCCACACCCTCAAGAAGGCCTAAAAACATGGAAAAGGGCTTAAAAACCCCTAAAAAGAGCCTAAATAGCTCTCCTAGGGGCTAAAACCTCCAAAAAGGGGCTAAAACCCCTCAAAGGAGCCTAAAACCCTAAAAGGAGCTTATGTTTGGGCGAAAGGGGCTAAAATCCCAAAAAAGGGGCTAAAGCCCCAACCAGGGGCTTAAAACCCTAAAAAAACCCCAAAAAAGCTATAAATAGAGGGGTGGGGGTCACTCTCAAATCACTTCTCCCTTGCATACTATTATGTTGCCCGAGTGGATGCCTTGAGACCCTTTGTCTCTCAAGCCACCCACACTCACTCTCATCCATCCTCCCATTGAGCCATAGCTCCCCCATTGCCAAAAGAGAGAGCTGCTTCTCCAAGCTAGGGCATGGTGGCCCATTCCACCAAATGAAGGTATAATGTTTATTTTGCTTTGTTTATTTAGTTTTATCTAACCCATCTTTACATGCAAGTTTCCATTGTCTGTTTGCAGGTTTTCTAACATGTTCTTGCAGGGTATTGGAGCTGAACCCTAACCTTGTTTGCAGAGGGGTTATTTCTTTCGTCTTAATCCCTCACTTAGCTCTACATGGCCTACACCACCCAAGGACACCCATGTATGACCCTCATTTGACCCCATTTGACCCCCACACCCTCAAGGAGGCTTAAAAACATCAAAAAGGGCTTAAAAATCCCCAAAAAGATCCTAAATAGCTCTCCTAAAACCCTCAAAGGAGCCTAAAACCCTAAAAGGAGCTAAAGTTTGAGCGAAAGGGACTAAAAGCCCAAAAAAGGCCTAAAGCCCTAACCATGGGCTTAGAACCATATTGGCGACCATACATAGCGACACAAAACCTCCTAACTGCACCAACGCACTAGGGGCAACCTCACTAGGCTGCTAATCTAGCTCATACTCATCATCTGGCTCAGTATCATCATCTTCCTCAAAAGACTCATCCTCTCACCGCCCGACGAAGGTAATCGCAGGACACGACCATCTTCCTCATCACAGAGGTCCACTATGGAGGAAAACTATGAATGGAAGCAATCAGATCATTGCTCAAATGCTGCCATCCATCATCAGACATCCCATCAGCAAGCCGCTCCAGATGTGAAAGAAGTCCATCCACCTCCCACCGTCGCCTACGAGGGTTCCCCGCAGGAACTGCCGCAGGTGCCATAGCAACCCCTCACCTCTGATACCCGAGCAGCGGGCGGGGACTAATATCTACATACACAACCAAGGACACCATCAGTCTACACATATAAACATATAACTATCAACCATCTCAACTACACTATGTATAAAGATGAACATAAAAACATCACACATACATACCAGCTGGTCCCCATGCATGGCCTGTAGGTCGGGGAATCTTGGAGTCCCCATGATAGTTCATACCCACATACGGGTACTCCTCAATGACCACTGGAAGCTGATGCCACTGTCCAATAACTCCTTAGTGAAAAAACAACCCACTCTACCACCACCTTCTCGTACCATCATCTAGCACCACCTATGCATTCGCGGCTCCTGTAGACCACTCTCCCACACAACCCGGTGCGGACGCAAAGTAGGTACTTTCTCAAAAAAAAAAAACACATAGAAAGGAGCCAAAGCAAAATCCTGCCCCAGATGCCTTCACATTATTCAGCTGACACCGAACATCCTGAAGATACATCTGGGCCCACCCATAGCACATGCCCCCCATAGCACGCTCTACCAACTGAAGCTGCCCTCCAGATATCTTGTGGATCCCTGTGGAACCCAAGATACATAGCAGTAATGTCACCACTGCCCATGTCAATAGGTCCTCAATGTCACACATCAAGATATGGGAGCCATGCACATACGTAGTCGCGTAACAGTGCCTATCACATAGCTCCTCCAATGTCTCCCCTCGAGACAGCACCGGTGCCAAGTCACCAACAACTCCCAACATAGGGAGCCTAGTCAGGAAGTACACATCCACCAGCGTGATCTCAATATGTTGACCCTAGAAGAGGACGGCCTCCTCTCCAATATCCCAAAAGCTCACCAGTGTTTGCAACAACAAACACAAGCTCTTCATAAGGGGTATCCTCATGAACTTCAGTAAACCACAACGGGCTAGTGTATCACGCACATCCCCATCCCGCAATGACGCCTCCTGGAGTTATTTACAGTATCTCTCCCACCACTTGATCTCAGCCATCCTACACAAGCCAAACACAGATGTCATCCACTACTCCTATCAAAAACTGTCACCTAGAGGCCAAGTCGCACCTGTTTGGGTAAAATGAGCGACCAGGTCGCTCAAAAATGCCCCACGAGTGCGACCAAGTTGCTCTTTTTCCCTAGAAAGGTGTGACTTGGCTCCATGAAACCCTATCAGGCTCATGGAGTACCTACGGGTGACCAAATGCAGAATGTAAACCACCAAAAAGAAGAGATTTGGCAAGAGCTCTTACCTGCAAGTCGTGGAACTCGAAACCATCGGTCGGAATAGGAGAAATCAGCAAATGAAAATCTACGGCCCACCTCTCCAATTGTACAATAAATAGTGACAATGACACTTCACAAAGTGGTCCCCACCTTTATATAGGCCCTATTTTACCAAATTTCTCCCGTTCAACACAACAGGACCATACGGAGTCCGTTTGAGACGTTGTTCACGCCATTGGTTTCAGAATTCTACCCTCTATCTCCTAATGAGACCATCGTCTCATGTTTAACAAACAAATTTTAGGACCGCTCCCTAGAATTTACCTCGATTTACGAGCCACACCATGGTGATACAAATGTCTATGTACCTGTACTTGCATCACACTTGCCTACCGGTACTCATGCAAATTCTCAAGCCACCGCCCGTAAGGAACATCATTTTTATTTTAAGCATATAGTCATCTACTTCGTCCACCGCACCTTATGTAGATCATCAGACCATCATCTAGAGAATGGATCATTTCCTTTGCATGTATTTGGAATATAACTGCCTCCAGACTTGCACTCACATCACATCTAGTCAAGTCCGTCCACCACAATTCACACATGACTCTCTTGACCTCTGTCTGAGAGCCACCTAGGTTTGCATGCCTCTGTCGCACCGACTTGCGTGCCTCTGTCGTGATCTATCCCGTGCATGTATTGGTATGTTTGAGATCCACTTGCTCTATTTGTACTATGAGGATGACCCTTTGGACCACTGTCAACCATCCTGACATGGGACACCGCCTGTGCCACCACGATCGGTTGACCATACTAGAGTTTCTTTTAAGCTCTTTTCTGACTCCTAAAAGAATGAAAAGATTGTCGAGCACAGCTGCTTCCTTTCCCGCTCATTAAAGGATAGGAAAGGGCATCTACATCGTCTCATTTATCTCCTTTTGCAGACTATGTAGACCATCAATTGAAAAGGACCACCTTGGCATATTCAAGCCAAGACCGTTCCCCTCTGCATACTTTCATGCTTTCTCGGGTAGAGGGGACGAACTTTACAAAAAATCTCACCATGAGTTGTCCTTAAGCTCTTTTCCGGCCTTCTCATCAAGAAAATATTGTCGAGCAAACTTGGTTTCATTCATGCTCATAAAAGTATCTGAATGACCGTCCAACTAGTATAGGTTTAACCTTTCCCGGCCTGACTGGACTACCAATGATAAAGAAGTCTCCCATCCCATAAAAAAGGATGGGCGAGCTCTCCTGTGCATACTTTTATCCTTTTTCGAGTACAGGAGACTACCAATGAAAAAGATCCCCCACTGGAGTCTTCTTCATGCTTTCAAACTCTATAAAATTGAAAGCACCATCGAGCATTTACTTTCTCAGTCTCGCCAAAGATCCACGAGATCGTACCACAATGGTGTCTCTAGACACCACCCCACAGAAAATAGTTTGGCAGCATTCCCACTTTGGGTCGCCTTTGTTTAGAGTACTCTGCAATGTGTCTTCCTTGGATCCCATCAATATCAAAAGTGTCTACCTACCCCAAGTATTTCCCATCTGCAATGACAATCCCAGTATTACAGCTATGATCCCATTCCCATAAGACAGTTTCATTTGCTGCCTGGTCCGCCCTGCCATCATACTCTGAACAAAGGAAGTTTGAGTCTACTACACTCCCTCTGCCCCTATCCAACTCTTTCCCTCTCCCCCCCATTCAGTGGGTCAGTCCTTAGATTGTCTCACACCTTTCGGTTATCTCCCTCGCGCTTCTGGTCAAGGAAACATCATTGCCTTGACCAGGGGCAAGTCTCCCTCTGTCGACGACAACACACATATTCCATAGGATAGACTCAGAGGTCCTTGTATCTTGGTTTCATTAACCTCATTGATGAGTTCCTTGGACCACTTGAGAGGAGTCCTTAGTGCCTCTCGGGATGGTTGTTTCTCACGTGCTCGACTCCAACTACATCATCGCACCGTTGAGATTCGTACAGGGTATAGGTCCCTGCAGTATTTGGTTGAAGACCCTGGATGTCACCTGACTCTAGCACATTGTTGAGTCTTTTCAATGGACCTAAACAAGTTATGTCCCTTGTACTTTCTGGGTTGCGTCGGAGACAGTGTTCAGAAGCCCCAGCAATGCTTCTATATAGATTTATGATTGATGCATCATACTTGTACCACAGAGACTCTGACTCTCCATCAGTGAGTCCATACAGCTATGTACCATCCCAGATCTAGTAGGCTATCGGTCATGAAGATATAGCATTCCATGAGAATTCCATGGGTCCAATGTAGCAATTCTTCATATCAGTATTGTATTCAGCCCCTCATTGAGGCAACCACTATGTATCATTAGTTGTATATGATCGGCTCTTGTATTATAAATCATAGATCACATTATTCTTTTGACATTGTCACGAGCATAGGGATTCCCGCCTTGTCCATATAAATGTCACACATTATTTGTATCTCACCCATTGATGGGAACCATATTAATACAAACACCAAAAGCCACCATGCCCCAGCTCGGGAAGCACCACCTCTCTGTAGAAAATCCTATGATGTCCAGTGGCCATACGATGAGCTCCTACCCTCACACATCAGGGGGCAATCTGTTAACCCAAAAAATCCCTCACTCAGCTCTACATGGCCTACACCACCCAAGGACACCCATGCACGACCCTCATTTAACCCCATTTGACCCCCACACCCTCAAGAAGGCTTAAAATAGGAAAAAGGGCTTAAAAACCCCTAAAAAGAGCCTAAATAGCTCTCATAGGGGCTAAAGCCTCCAAAAAGGGGCTAAAACCCCTCAAAGGATCCTAAAACCCTAAAAGGAGCTAAAGTTTGAGCGAAAGGGGCTAAAATCCCAAAAAAAGGGGCTAAAGCCCTGACCAGGGGTTTAGAACCCTAAAAAAGCTATAAATAGAGGGGTGGGGGTCACTCTCAAGACACTTGTCCCTTGCATATTGCTATGTTTCCCGAGTGGATGCCTTGAGACCATTTGTCTCTCAAGCCACCCACACTCCCTCTCATCCTCCCATTGAGCCATAGCTCCCTCATTGCCAAGAGAGAGAGGTACTTCTCCAAGCTAGGGCATGGTGGCCCATTCCACCAAATGAAGGTATAATGTTTTTTTTTGTCTTGTTTATTTAGTTTTATCTAACCCATATTTGCTTCCAGGCTTCCATTGTTTGTTTGCAAGTCTTCCAACATGTTCTTGCAGGGTATTGGAGCTAAACACTAACCTTGTTTGCAGAGGGGTTTCGTTTTTCTTTCATTTCAGTTCATTTTTCTATTCTATTTGTTTTTATTTCCTGCATCCACCACCAGGAACCTATCCATCTATCCTATAGATGGAAGGTAGCTATTCCTGCCCTGTAGCAAGGGAGAAATCCCTACTACAGAACTCGCGACAGATCTGTAGCAGGGATTTCTCCCTTGCTACAAGGCAGGAATGGCTACCTTCCATCTATAGGACGAAAGGATAGGTTGCTGGTGGTGAATGCAAAGAAAAATAAACAAATAGAACAGAAAAACGAATTGAAATGAAAGAAATACAAAAGAAAGAACCCCTCTGCAAACATTATACCTTCATTTGGTGGAATGGGCCACCATGCCCTAGCTTGGAGAAGCACCTCTCTCTCTTGGAAATGGGGAAGATATGGCTCAATGGGAGGATGGATGAGAGGGAGTGTGGGTGGCTTGAGAGACAAAGGGTCTCAAGGCATCCACTCGGGCAGCATAACAATATGCAAGGGAGAATTGTTTTGAGAGTGACCCCCACCCCTCTATTTATAAGTTTTTTAGGGTTCTAAGCCCCTGGTCAGGGCTTTAGCCCCTTTTTTGGGCTTTTAGCCCCTTTCTCTCAAACTTTAGCTCCTTTTAGGGTTTTAGGCTCCTTTGAGGGGTTTTAGCCCCTTTTTTTAGGCTTTAGCCCCTAGGAGAGCTATTTAGGCTCTTTTGGGGGATTTTTAAGCCCTTTTTCCTATTTTTAAGCCTCCTTGAGTGTGTGGGGGTCAAATGAGGGTCGTACATGGGTGTTCTTGGGTGGTGTAGGCCATGTAGAGCTGAGTGATGGATTTTTTGGGTTAATAGATTGCCCCCTGATGTGTGAGGGCAGGAGCTCATCATATGGCCGACGGACATCATAGGATTTTCTGCTGAGAGGTGGTGCTTCTTGAGCTGGGGCATGGTGGATTTTGGTTTTTGTATTAATATGGTTCCCATCAATGGGTGAGATACAAATAATGTGTGACATGTGTATGGATGAGGTGGGCATACCCATGCTCGTAACAATGTCAAAAGAATAATGTGATCTATTCTCTATAATACAAGAGCCAATCATATACAACTGATGCTACATAGTGGTTGCCTCTATGAGAGGTTGAATACAATACTGATCTGAAGAACTGCTACATTGGACCCATGGCATTCTCATGGAATGCTATATCTTCATGACTGATAGCCTGCTGGATCTAGGATGGTACATGGCTGTATTGACTCACTAATGGAGAGTCAGAGTCTCTGTGGTACAAGTATGTTGCATCAATCATAAATCTATATAGAAGCACTACTAGGGCTTCTAAACATTGTCTCCAACACAACCCGAAAATCACAAGGGACATAAACATGTTTAGGTCCCTCGAATAGACTCATCAATGTGCTAGAGTCAGGTGGCATCCGGGGTCTTTGACCAAATACTGCACGGACCAAACCCTGTACAAATCTCAACGGTGTGATGATGTAGTTGGAGTCAAGCACGTGAGAAACAACCATCCTGAGAGGCAATAAGGACTCCTCTCAAGTGGTCCAAGGAACTCATCAATGAGATTAATGAAACCATGATACAGGGACCTTTGGGTCTATCCTCTGGAATATGTGTGTTGTCGTCTACAGAGGGAGACCTGCCCCAGGTCAAGGCAATGGTGTTTCCTTGACCAAAAGCGTGAGGGAGATAACCAAAAGGTGTGACACAATCTAAGGACTGACCCACTGAATGGGGGGGGGGGGCGAAGAGTTGGACAGGGGCAGAGGGAGTGTAGTAGACTCAAACTTCCTTTTTTTAGAGTATGATGGCAGGGCAGACCAGGCAGCAAATGAAACTGTCTTATGGGAATGGGATCATAGCTGTAATACTGAGATTGTCACTACAGATGGGAAATACTTGGGGGAGGTAGAAACTTTTGATATTGATGGGATCCAAGGAAGACACATTGCAGAGTACTCTGAACAAAGGCAACCCAAAGTGGGAATGCTGCCAAACTGTTTTCTATGGGGTGGTGTCTAGAGACACCGTTGTGGTACGATCTCGTGGACTTTTGGAGAGCCCAAGAAAGTAAATGCTCGATGGTGTTGTCAATTTTAGAGAGTCTGAAAGCACGAAGAAGACTCTAGTGGGGGATCTTTTTTGTTGGTAGTCTCCTGTACCTGAAAAGGGATAAAATTATGCATAGGAGAGCTCACCCATCCTTTTTTAGGGGATGGGAGACTTCTTTACCATTGGTAGTCCAGTCAGGCCAGGAAAGGTTAAACCTATACTGGTTGGACGGTCATTCAATACTTTTACAAGCATGAACGAAACCAAGTTTGCTCGACAATATTTTCTTGATGAGAAGGCCATTAAAGAGCTTAATGACAACTCACGGTGATATTTTTCTTAAATTTAGGCCCCTCTACCCGAGAAAGCATGAAAGTATGCAGAGGGGAACGGTCTTGGCTTGAATATGCCAAGGTGGTAATTTTCGTTTGATAGTCTACATAGTACGCAAAATGAGATAAACGAGACGATGTAGACACCCTTTCCTATCCTTTCACAAAATGGAAAGGAAGCAGGTGCGTTCGGCAATCTTTTCATTCTTTTAGGAGTCAGAAAAGAGCCTAAAAGAAACTCTAGTATGGTCAACCAATTGCAATGGCACAGGCGGTGCCCCATGTTGAGACGGTGGACAATGGTCCAAAGGGTCATCCGTGCAATATGAATGGAGCAAGTGGCTCTCAAACATACCAATACATGCAAGGGATAGATTGTGGCAGAGGCACACGAGTCGGTGCGATAGAGGCATGCAAATTGAGGTGGCTCTCAGAGAGAAGTCAGGAGAGTCATGTGTGAATTGTGGTGGACGGACTTGACTACATGTGATGTGAGTACAAGTCCAGAGGTAGTTAAATGCCAAATGCATGCAAAGGAAACGATCCATTCTCTGGAAAATGGTCTGGTGATCCACATAAGATGCGGTGGAAGAAGTAGACAGCTATATGCTTAAAATAAAAATGATGTTCCTTGTGGGCGGTGGCCGGAGAATCCGCATGAGTAGCAGTAGGAAAGTGTGATGCAAGTACAGGTCCGTAGGCACTTGTATCACCATGGTGTGGCTCGTAAATCAATGTAAATTCTGGGGAGTGGTCCCCAAATTTGTTTTTTAAACATGAGACGATGGTCTCATCAAGAGATAGAGGGAAGAATTCTAAAACCAATGGCATGAGCGGCACCTCAAATGGACTCTGTATGGTCCTGTTGTGTCAAACATGAGAAATTAGGTCAAACGGGGCCTATATAAAGGTGGAGACCACTTTGTGAAGTGTCATTGTCACTGTTCACTGTAGAGTTGGAGAGGTGGGCCCTAGATTTTCATTTGCTGATTTCTCTTGTTCTGACCGAGGGTTTCGAGTTCCACAACTTGCAGGTAATAGCTCTTGCCAAATCTCTTCTTTTTGGTGGTTTGCATTCTGCATTTGGTCACCTGGAGGTGCTCCATGAGCCTGCTGGGGTTTCATGGAACCAGGTTGCACCTTTCAAGGGAAAAAGAGCAACCTGGTCACTCATTTTTCCCAAACAGGTGCGACTTGGCCTCTGGGTGACATTTTTTTATGAGAGCAGTGGCTAACATCTGTGTTTGGCTTGTGCAGGATGGCTGAGATTAAGTGGTGGGAGAGAGATTGTAAATACCTCTTGGAGGCATCATTGCATGGTGGGGATGTGCGTGATACACTGGCCCATTGTGGTTCACTGAAGTTCATCAGGATACCCCTTATGAAGAGTTTGTGTTTGTTGTTGCAAACACTGGTGAGCTTTTGGGATATTGGAGAGGAGGCCTTCCTCTTCCAGGGTCAATGTATTGAGATCACATTGGTGGATGTGTACTTCCTGAATAGCCTCCCTATGTTGGGATTTGTTGGTGACTTGGCACCAATGTTGTCTTAGGTGGAGACACTGGAGGACCTATGTGATAGGCACTGTTATGCTACTGTGTATGTGCGTGGATCCCACATCTTGATGTGTGACATTGAGGACCTGTCGACACAGGCGGTCACAACATTACTGCTGTGTATCTTGGGTTCCACGGGGAGCCACAAGATATCTGGAGGGCAGCTTCAATTGGTAGAGAATGCTATGGGGGGCACGTACTATGGGTGGGCCCAGATGTATCTTCAGCCTGTTCGACGTCAGCTGAACAATGCGAAGGCATCTAGGGCAGGCTTTTGCTTTGGCTCCTTTCTATGTGCTTTCTTTTTTTAGAAAGTACCTACTTTGCATCCGCACAGGGCTGTGCGGGAGAGTGGTCCACGGGAGCCTCGAATGCATAGGTGGTGCCAGATGATGGTACGAGAGGGTGGCAGTAGAGTGGGCTACTTTTTCACTGAGGAGCTTTTAGAGCGGTGGCAGTAGAGTGGGCTACTTTTTCATTGAGGAGATTTTAGAGCAGTGGCATCAGCTTCCATTGGTCATTGAGGAGTACCCGTATGTGGGTATGAACTATCATGGGGACCCCGAGATGCCCCAACCTGCAGGCCAGGAATGGGGACTAGCTGGTATGTATGTGTGATGTTTTATGTTCATCTTTATACATAGTTTAGTTGAGCTAGTTGATATTTGTATGTTTATATGTGTATACTGATGGTGTCCTTGTTTGTGTATGCAGATATTAATCCCTGCCCGCCACCCGGGTATCAGAGGTGAGTGGTTGCTATGCCACTTGCACCAGTTCCTGCGAGGAACCCTCGCAGGCGATGGTAGGAGGTGGATGGAATTTTGCTACATCTGGAGTGTCTTGCTGATGGGGTATCTAATGATGGCTGGCAGCATTTGAGAAATGATATGATTGCTTCCATTCATATTTTTCCTCCATAGTGGACCTCTATGATGAGGAAGATGGTCATGGCCTACGATTACCTTCATTGGGTTGCAAGAGGCGATCTTCCTGCAAAGGATGAGTCTTCTGAGGAAGATGATGATACTAAGCCAGATGATGATTCTAAGCCATATTAGCATCCTAGTGGGGCTGCCCCTAGTGCGTTGGTGCACTTAGGAGTTTTTGTGTCGCTATGTATATTCAGCTGAGAAAGCATATGTGGTTTCTCATTTTGTACTGGGCATATTTTGGACATGCGACTTATATATATATTTCACGCACGTGGATGCACTTTTATGGTTTTATCTGCAAGTCTTTTTATGATGATATGAGATGCAATGCCTAGATGATGTATTGTTACACTTGTGTGTGTATTTTATATATGATTATCCATGATGTTATGGTTGTATGTTTCCTATATGCGATTATGAATGTGCCAATTTAGAATGTCATTAGCCATTTGATCTACTACACTATTGAGGTTTCTAGGAACATGTGTGAATGTGATGGACTCAAATGTTCTAACCATTTGTTTAGTGCGCAAGAATATTCTAAAGAGGCAGGGATCACATACCTGGTAGTAGTTGTTCAACTGAGAAACAAGCAGCTGGGAGTCTAAGAAGACATCGAGATGGTGGATGCCTAACTGGAGAGCGGTGGCCAAGAGGCCATTGACACCATCATACTCATCCTAGTTGTTGGTCACACTGCCCACGCATATTCCGTCGATATGGATCAATTTGTGCGACGGGGAGTAGATGATCCATGCAGATGAGGCGAGGTTCAAAGACCATCTGCTCGCTCCATCAACAAATCCCATGTACCCGTCCGAGTTAGGATCCATCTAGAGTAATGAGGGGAAATTATACATAAGACTCAGTTTTGAAAAATGTGTAAAACAAAAGAGGAAAATACTATAACACAAGTTGTACTATCGTCACTCAAAGGGGTGACGTTAGAGGGAAAGTCGTTTGGACTTTCAGGGGATCAGTGGTCATTCCTTTGTGTGACACGATGAACCCTAGGAGACAGCCCATTGGGACAGAGAAAACACATTTGAAAGGCTTCAAGCAGATTTCATACTTGTGACATCGTAGGAAGACTTGCCGCAAGTCATCTATGTGTTGTGCTTGCTTCTGTGACCGTGCAATGAGGTTGTCAAGATAAACCAACATGATGTGAATGAGGTCGTGGAAACAGTGTGTCATGGTGCGCTGGAAGGTGGCTCTAGCATTTTTCAGGCCAAAGGACATGACTTGATATGAAAATGTGCCCCACGGGGTTGTGAATGTAGTCTTATAATGGTCTTCTTTCCAGATATGAATTTGATTATATCCAGAAAATCCATCCATGAAGGAAAAGACCTCATGTCCGGTGCATGCATCGATAATCTAATCGATGAAGGGTGTTGGGAAGTTGTCTTTGGGACACGCCCCATTGAGATTGTGGAAGTCTTTGCAAACACAAATGGTACCCTATTTTTTATTCATGGGAACAAGATTAGAAACCCAAGTGGTGTACGCAATGGGGTAAATGAAGCCAGTTGTGCACAACTTCTCTATCTCAGCTTTGACCATGGTCGCTTTCGAAGGATGGACAGGTCATTGCTTTTGGCGTAGAGGGGCCAGATTGGGCCATGTGTCGATGTGGTGTTCCACGATGGATGGATCCAACGTGGGCATTTCAGTGTAAGACCAAGCAAAGATGTCATGGAATTCTTGGAAGAGAGCTTTGTAGGCAACGACTTCTTCCAGGGAGCAGGATGCCCCCAGCGTGATTTCTTCAACAACCTTGGGATTGGTTGAGATGTTGATTTTGATGGTTGGCAAGATGTTGGCCATGTTCCCTTCTTTGAAGGCGTCTGGTGTCGGGCTGGGGTTCTTGAACCAGTCGACTTTCCCATGAATGAATCTTTGGTTTCCACGGAAAACTGGTCAGACTGCGACACAAGTTCTTCGAGCAGGAAGAACGAGTGATGGTGCATGTCATCCCATGGGTATTCTAGGACGGTTAAGGCTTCAAGTATCTCCTCATCATTGCGGAAGCAACGAAGAGATAGGTCTAATGGACCATCATTGGTGGTGGAGACATTTGTAGCAGGGATTTCTCCCTTGCTACAGGGGAGGAATGCCTACCTTCCATCTATAGGATGGAAGGATAGGTTCCTGGTAGTAGATGTAGAAAACAAAAGCAAATAGAACAGAGAAATCAAATGAAATGAAAGAGAAATGAAAACCCTCTGCAAACAAGGTTAGGGTTTAGTTCCAATACCCTGCAAGAACATGTTAGAAAACTTGCAAACCAACAATGCAAACCTACAAGCAAAGATGGGTTAGGTAAAACTAAGTAAACAAAACAAAACAAACATTATACCTTCATTTGGTGGAATGGGCCACCATGCCCTAGCTTCGAGAAGCACCTCTCTCTTGGCAATGGGGGAGCTATGGCTCAATGGGAGGATGGATGAGAGGGAGTGTGGGTGGATTGAGAGACAAATGGTCTCAAGGAATCCACTCAGCCAGCATAACAGTATGCAAGGGAGAATTGTTTTGAGAGTGGCCCCCACCCCTCTATTTATAGCTTTTTTGGGGTTTTTAAGGGTTTTAAGCCCCTGGTTGGGGATTTTAGCCCCTTCCACCCTATCTTCAGCTCCTTCTAGGGTTTTAAGCTCCTTTGAGGGGTTTTAGCCCATTTTTGGAGGTTTTAGCCCCTAGGAGAGCTATATTAGGATCTTTTTAGGGGGTTTTAAGCCCTTTTTCATGTTTTTAAGCCTTCTTGAGGGTGTGGGGGTCAAATGAAGGTCATGCATGCGTGTCCTTGGGTGGTGTAGGCCATGTAGAGCTAAGTGAGGGATTTTTTGGCTTAACACTTAGTGTCCAAGAACAAGATAAATTGCTTGTCCTGGATTATGTCAGCGGTGTATCCTCATACATTCAGGAGGAGATGGATTTTCTGATTGTTAGTACTCTTAGGGATGCATTTCATTACACCATCAAGATTAAATCTAAATAAAAAGGAAAATCACATTTTGCGAACAAGCCAATGGGTTGAACATCCAATAAGAAGTCATTATTAGACTCCGACAAGTTTAAGAACCCTTCTTATCCGACTCCGCCAAAGCCCGATCATCAAAAAAAGAACTTTTTGAAAGACAAGAGGGATCGCAACAAGCAAACTCCTATCGGGAAATGGTGTGATTATCAGAGTTTAGCATGGCATGATACGTCAAAATGAAAAGCTCGGAAGACATTTTTGGAAAAATTGTCGACATCTGAATTGTCCTACAGAACCCTGGTAGAATCTGATCCAGATGGATCAACTCTCTTGGCTTCAAACTCGACTACTCTGACATCCTCGACCATCGTCAATGAGGAGGAACTAGAGCGCTTGTTTTATACATGGATATGGGTTCAGAACAGTCCATTACATCTGATTGTGGATAATGGTAGCAAAAAAGAACTTTGTTTCTGAAGATATTGTGAAGAAATTAGATCTTGTCACCACTCCACATTCTCAACCTTACAATATTGATTGGATGAAGGATGGGAATGAACTATGGATCACACAACAATGCCGACTCACCTACTTCATTAAGCCTTTTGGAGATGAAGTACTTTGTGACATGGCACCGCTTTCCATAGTCAATTATCTATTCGGTAAACCCTACATATGGGATTGACATCGTAGATATCAATCATGGACTAATAAGGTGATTTTCCAAATCCAGAATCAATGGTATGCCATACCAGAGAAACAACCCACATCAACATTTGCTATGATATCTTCCAAACAAACAAAGAAGCTTATCAATCATGCTCAAAAGTTCACATTAATCATGATAAAGCCTCAGCATCCAGGAAGACTGCAGCAACGAGTTGACTCACTGATTAGTGCATATCCTGACAACAAAAACAGATCGACTACATTCTTGAGGAAAACCATAACATATTTCAAGCACCAGACGAAGTACCTCTGCATTGTCAGGTAAAACACTCCATTGAACTTGTTCTTGGTTCTTCATTACCTAACGTATCTGTTTACAGAAGATCCATTCTCAAAAATAAAGAGATTCACAAAAAAATACAAGATTTGATCGACAAGGGTCATATCTGCCCCAGATCCTCTCCTTATGGAAGTCTAGTCGTCTTAGTTTCAAATAAATATGGGACTTGGCGCATGTGCATCGAATATCGGGCTCTAAACAAAATTTCAGTGAAGAATAGACACCCTCTTCCATGGATTGATGAACTCATCGAAAATATGAAAGGATTTAAGTTCTCTACGAAACTCGACCTCAAGTCGAGATACCACCAAATTCCAATCGAGTCCACCGATGTATGAAAAACGGCTTTCAAAACCAAGGAAGGATTGTTTGAATGGTTAGTCATGCCTTTAAGCTTAACTAATGTACCTACAACCTTCATGAGATATATGGATGACCTTCTATGACCTTTCATCAGTAAATGTTTCATTTTCTATCTCGATGATATTTTGATTTTCAATCGATCATGGCAAGAATATGTCCAACAACTTCGACAATTTTTCGACACTCTCCAGCAACATCAGCTATATCTGAACATGGGAAAATTCTCATTTGCGATGAACAACACCAAATATTTGGGGTATGTAATTGACTCTGTAGGCATTCATGTCGACCCAGAAAAAGTACATATCCTCAAATATTGGCCCATTCCTCAAAACATTCATGATCTAAGAATTTTTCTTGGTTTGGCGAATTTCTATCGACGATTCATACTTGGATTCAATGACATCGTGTGGCCTTTGAATCAGTTGACGAAAGGAAATGGGGAAAATGTCTTCAAATGGACACTGAAACAACAACAATATTTGTACTGCACCAGTAATTTTGTTACCTTATTTGCATCAGCCCTTTGAGATTAAGACGAATGTGTCATACTGTGCCCTTGGCGCAGTGATAACTCGAGGGCACAGTGATCACTTAATCAAGTCACCCAATGACATTTCATTCTAAGACTTTCAACAATATAGTTAGAAGGTACTCGACGTGTGAAAAATAACTGTACACCATTGTGCCAGCTCTTAAGCAATGGAGACACTACAGTCTTGGCAAGGAAACGGTCATCCTCATTGACCATAAACCTTTGTAGTTCACTCCGACTCATTTGAAACTACAGAAAACCCAACAACTCAAGTGGAATAATTACCTACAACAATTTCACTTGATAATTAAGTATCAAAAATTCAAATCCAATGCTGCATCCAATTGTCTCAGCAGACCACCCATTACTTTACTATCTACAGTGATGAGTATGTAGGGTTATGACACCACTACTTGGTCGTAATTGTATTCGATAGACTGTGCTTTTCCTATAATTTATCGATAGCTTTAAACCAGAAAGTTGTCGACTGTCGACTACTTCCTGAAATACACCTTGCTATATAAGCTTGGGAAGCTTTGTGTATCAACCGGTGAGCACCGACAGAAGCTCATTTGGGACGCGCACTATAGCAAGACTGTAGGAAATTTTGGAATTGAAAAAACACTTGTTATCCTCCAAAAGTATTTCTACTAGCATTCACTTAAATATGATGTCAACAAGTACATTTGATCGTGTGTGGTTTGTGCCATTTCTAAACCGTCGAATCAACAACAAGGACTGTAAACGCCCCTTCCAGTTCCTAGTCGAACATGGGAATCTATTTCTATGAACTGCTTGATGGGATCTCCTAATACCAAACATCAGCATGACACGATACTAGTAGTAGTCGACAGATTTTCCAATATGGCTATACTGATATCATGCAAGAAGACTATGGCAGCACATCAAACTGCTCAGCTCTTCTTTGAACATGTGTGGAAACATTATGGCCTCTCGATGACCATTATTTCCAATATAGATGCTATATTTGTCAGCACCTTTTGGAAAACTCTCTCGCAGCAACTTGATACAAGACTCTCTTTGTCGACAACCTTCCATCCACAGACAGATGGACAAATGGAAGTTGTAAATCGCTTAGTCATACAATTTCTTCGCATGTACAACCACAAGCATCGTCGAACATGGGATCAAAACCTTCAATACATACAACATAGCTACAATCATGCTCAACACAACTCTACGGGCAAGAGTCCATTTGAGATCTGTTACGGATTTCAACCCTCACGCCTATTGACTTAATCAGTTCCTCGACACAATAGAACCACACCAACTTTAAAGGACGAGAAGTGGAGAAAGCATTGAAGTTCAGATATCAAATCTACAACATTCAAAAGCAAGCACAAGAGATGTTGCAACGAGCTATTGCAAAAGCTAAGGCTCGACATGACAAGCATCGTATTCCTCATTCATTCCAAATTGGGGATCAGGTCTGGTTACATCTAAGTAAGGAGCACTTCATTGGTCCATGCAGAAAGATAAAACCTCTGCGATATGGTCCATATAGTATCCTTAAATAGATTGGAGAAAATGCTTTTCAGTTTGACATTCCTGCATGCCTTGGCCTACATCCAGTTTTCAATTTATATCTACTTCGAACATACCATGCACCATTGTTGGAACAGAATGACTTGCAGACAACAGAACCCGAAAACATCCATCCAGATGTTCAGGAACCTCTTCTTTGCAACACCATTATGGGATGACGCATATGCCATAAAAGGAAGAACTACATTCCCTTGTTTCAAGTGGCTAAAGCTGGACAACTCTCCACAAGAAAAATGGTACTCTGCTACTGAAATAACTTACAAGTTTCCTCACGTGAAGGAATACACAATGGAGACCATTGTTTCTTAAGGAAGGAGGAATGATCCAACCAGCAACCGATAGGTCTGCCTTGACATGTTCATTCGACAGGTTCGCCTTCGATATGCCCTCGACATGTTCATTCGACAGGTCTGCCTCAACATACAACATATTAACATGCTCTGCAATGGTTGAACTTCTGAACCATTATCACTTCTTTGTAACTAAACTTAATGGGTAGTCACCCAAGCGTCTCAGCATCCTATATAAGCATGTACATTGATGTTATATAGCATTTTTCTAATCATCATCCGATTCCTCCATCTTTCATGGCGCAGAAGTAATAAATTGGTTTGAATTCTTTCTTATTGACTGTGTGTATATTTCTTGTCAACCTAGTGTGTTTCCTCCTTTGTTGATTCTTTTATATGCTTCCTCCATAACAGAACTCGACTCATTCAGTCGATTGTTGTCTCAAACGTACACCTGGGCACAGCCTAGATCAATGTAGGAGTGGAAGAGGCTTATATCCTGAACAATGAGGTTCTTGAAAAAGATAACTACTTTGGGAGGATGACTGCATGTGAGAGTTAACAACAGTTAGTGAAACATCTCAAAAAATAAGCTCACATCCTTGAGAGTAGTGATGAAGGAAGCTAGTAAGGGTTTCTAAGAGGAAGAAGAGTGTAGCTAGAACCTAGTTATTTCAGGTGAGATTGAAATACAAGAGGACAGTTAAGTGTTCTCAAGTGAAGGTGAGTTGTGGGTATAAGCCTAGAAGGAGCAAGGAGGAGTTCTCAGGATGTTCTTGATAAAGAACAAGTGTTTCCAAAAGACCAAGTATAGAGGAGAGCTTGGTGAGGTAAATTGTAACAAAGTGAAACTGCTATTGTAGAGGCTTGATGCAACTCATAGCGAGTGTGAGAAACTCATGAAGACGGGGAAGAAGATGACTATTGATAGTCATAGCAGAGGTTTAGGGAGAAGCCACAAAGAGAAGAAATAAGATGCCAAGACAAATGGCATATGGAAGCAGATGAATGATCAAGAGTATGAGAGAGAAAAGGTTGGGATAATAGTCCATCTTGAAGTATTGATGGAACTGTTCCAGAGGAATAAGGAAGACTAGAGATGTGGTTTTGTTATGAGAGGAAATATGAAGTGGCATAGGCTATAGAAGAAGAAAGAGCAAGTGATGAAAGCTCAATGGGAGGATGAGGTACTCAAGGAAAGGGAGTATCAGGGAAAAGACTTGAAGACTGAAAATTTAAGTGAGGACAAGAGGTCTCATGGTTTGAAAACTGATCTCTTGTGTATTTTGCAGGTGAAACATATGGGGAAGACAATTTTCTGATATTGTCACAAGGAAGAAACAAGACAACATGAGTTTAAATTATGTTCTAAAGGGAAAAGAGACAGTTAAGTCTCACATGGAAGATCATACACAGTCGGGAGAAAGTGTTGCTTTTCAGCATGCTGCAAAGGCTGAAAGTAGAGAAGGTTTGGCAATAAATGAGGATAAACTTTCAATCCCATTGTTGCAATAAATGAAAATATTTTAGGACAATCATACATCAAGAAAATAGAAGCTCCTTTCAAACGTCCAGAGGAAACATTAACCCATAGTCTATCACGTCCATCACACTACGGCACACTTCCATACATAGTAACATCCTCAAGGAGGATGAAAAGGAGCAGAAAAAACCTCTATAAAGTCTAAACAGGCTCGGCATGCTATAGCACGCTAAACAAGAACCACAGTAGCCCTAGTAAAGGTCATGGTAGGCACCAACAACAACACACTCACAGAAAATACCTCAGAATAGTCAGCAAACCACATATCAAATCAAGGCATCCCAAGGAACAGTCATGGTTCAATCTAGCAAACTCGACAAAGGTCACAACTCAGCTTAGCAGCCCAAAAAAAATCACAGCTTAGTCCAAATAACTCAAAGAGGTCACGACTCTATCCAAATAGCCCACATAGGTCACGGTTCTGGCCAAACAACCAAAACAGATCAGGGTTTTGTCCTAGCATAAGTCACGGCTCAGTCCAAGGCAGCCCACGATGTCACGACTCAATACTAGCAACCTCAAAGGTCATGGTAGGCACCAACAACAATAATACACTCACAGAAAAGACCTCGAAACAGTCATCAAACCACATATCGAGTCAAGGAATCCCAAGGAATAGTCATGGTTCAGTCTAGCAAACTCAACAAAGGTCACAACCCAACTTAGCAGCCCAAAAAAGGTCACGGCTTAGTCCAAACAGCTAGCATAAGGACCAACAAGATTCAACATAGGATCAAAGGTCAACAAGAGTGGTCATAACATAGTGGGAAGACAACCCTTTCACCCACAAGATCAAGGAGTACCATCAAGGTAAAAAATAACCCTTTTACCCACAAGACCAAGGTGTACAATCATCAAAGTGGGGAAATAACCATTTTACCCACAAGACTGTTGGGACTCATAAATATCACTTTTTCATCCACTTTAT
This sequence comes from Pseudotsuga menziesii, assembly GCA_001517045.1. NCBI lineage: Eukaryota > Viridiplantae > Streptophyta > Pinopsida > Pinales > Pinaceae > Pseudotsuga > Pseudotsuga menziesii. The sequence continues at coordinate 125,547 of LPNX010250789.1, forward strand.
CTTTCGCTATTCCTCACATTTCATTGTCCCATTAACCTTTTATCATACCATTTCCATACATATATGTGGGTTTCACCTTATTATTCCCACTTTATTTATTTTTAGTATTATAAGTGAATTTATGATTAAATATTAGAAAATTAACATGTTTTTCATTAATATCTCAAAAGTATGGATGAGCTTTGTAATGTGTATGAATATGTGAAGGATTAAATTAAAGAAAATACTTCACATATATCTCCTCCACCATTTCAAGGAGATAGTTATGCAAAGAATATTCCAAGGAGAAGATCATGGAGATTTGGTTGAGAGACATGTGGAGGATTGGTGATAGATATGTGGAGGATTTGAAGGGATCATATCTTGTAATAATAGGAAATTAGTTGAGTGGTGGAGTGAATAGTGGATCTCTCATTATGAGATGGTTATTTCCTTCATGTATAAAAGAGAGTGCTCTCTCTTCATTTCAATAATCTGAAAATGCTAGATTATTTTAGAATATCTTAGAGAATAGTAGATTGTAGAAGTTAGTCTTGACTTTGTAAAATGGAGAAGGGAATTCTTAGATTTTGTTCATAATATTGGTTTTGATGCTTTCATGATTTGTCATTGATTCTTGTGATGTAAATTAAGATTGCTTTATTGTTAATGTGAGTTCACATGTGTTGTCTTGTTGCTTTTCATATGTTGTCTCTCTTTTATGCAATTTACTTTCAGTCGTGGGTTTCATCTTCCTGCATTAGATTAGCAATTGTGTGTTTCAGCTTAAGGGGGGTTAGATTAGATTAGTCTTAGTTTTACGAGGGGTTAGATTATCTTAATTTCACTTCAGTCCTGCATATACTTTGCATGTGCTTCGTAAGCCTACGAACCTCGGATTGACAAATTAAATGGCTGGGCAATTACTACAACAGAATTAAAACAACATTAATTCAGCCCAACATTTTGGCACCGTTGTCGGGGAAGCACGATGGATTGAAGTTAGTTTGATTAATTTTTTGCAAGCGTACACTATAGTGTGAATTTTAATTTCTGCAATGAGTGAATTTCATTTTCAACAAGTGTGTTTTCTCGCAACTATGAAGAGTAATTGTTTTTCTTGTACAGAGTGTTTTTTTAATTTGTTTCAGCAAGAGTGTTTATTTAAATTTTTCATTTAGATTTGGGTGTTGTAAGAATCCCTTTTTCAAAATGATTTAACAATGAGTTTAAGCTTGGAACAACTCACTTAGATCCTTGCAAAAGTAGGGATCTCTTCTTCTCACAAAGAAGAGATCCTGAAAGCAGCTGAGAGATTAATTACTCCTCCAGCAACGAACAAGGAATCAACATACGAAGAATCCTACACATCTGAGGGCGAACAATCATGTGAACATGAGATCAAGGAGGACCACGAGGAGTTGCAGCATGATCTGAGGAGTGAAAATTATGCCTACGAAAGCCCTATCGAACGATGGTTTCAAGCAAGTACAAGGTTAGAACAATTTAGTTTTTCTTTTTTTTTAGTTAATTCACAGTTACAATAATTAATTCCACACATTTTGGTTTATCCTCATATTCTATTTGCAAAATTAACACTGAACATATTCTTATTGTTGTTACGTGAATGGCTACATTGGATATTTAACTACACGTAACATTTTTCTAGTTCCCAATTAGCATAGAGTAGGTAGGATTTTATTTTCAGTTTTTACTTTCACTTAGAATAAGTATGCTCTCCTCTGCGCTTTGTGCGATCGTGAGGATCAGAAAGTAGGATGTTTTCTAAAATTTTCAAGAATGAATAATTAATGTTTTGCAACATGCTTAATTGATTTCATCTTTATTTTGAAATTCTTTATCTCCATTTGCTAAAAAAAAATTCAATTTGTAAAATAAAACTAGTCTGCAATTTCATGTGGCAAATTCATTTTTTAACTTAACAAACGCTGAAATTATAATGTTGAAAAGCAGCTGCAATTCCAAGTTGAAACAACGCAAATCCAGGCTTAAACAACAGCTGTAACAACTGTGGCTGAAACACGCTTTTTCGATTGAAACACATAAGCTGAAACAGCTGTAGCTAAAACACATAAGATGAAACAAGCAATTGTTGAAACACTCCAAGCTGAAACAACACAACTCCAAGCTGAAACTCCTTTTCTCGGTTCTTGGTTTGCGTGCATAAAATTTTATGTTCGACTGTTTCAGGCACTCGACCTCTGTTTTGGTTTGAACCTACAAAATAAACACATTAGGTGAATAAAAAATAAACCAAGTTTTTCTATGCTAAAACAACAGCTAAAACAATGAAACACCTGTAAGCTTCTCATCGGTTGTAGTCGTAGCCATATTTTGGCCTTTTCCTGAAAAACATAAAATACATATGGTTTGCTACAACTGCATGCACTAAATTCCAATTTGAATTTATTTCTCAGCAGAAAAAAGTTGATATATAATAGAGCATGCAATGGTTTCTACCTTTTGCATGGGCGCAGTGTTATCCCACCAAAACAACTAAGAAAACCATTCCCAAATAACAAAAACATGTACAATTCACTATAAAATCACACTTAAATTTCTTTCGCATAATAAGGTCATCAATTAATTAGACTTAAGTATGCACAACTAGACATCCGAGGAATACAGTGTGCACATTTACCAAAAAAACTAAAGGAAGCATCAAATGGTCCAGTGCACTATATAAAAATTGGTAATCAATAGATATCAGCTGAGAAACTTTGTCTTCTCAAGCATACATTTTTTCTACTCACGCATTACCAAGAAACTACCCAAGTGACCCTTATATGTGATCAAGTTGATATTGAAAAAACCTTATTTAGATGATTCCCCTTCTTATCTAAAAGAAATCTTCTCAAGATCCAAGATGATACTTATTCTCGATATTGCTACCAAGAGTTATCTATGTTCAAACTATACTCCAAAAGGACCATGAGTCCAAAGCCATCTAATCAAAGGAGGAGTAGAAAATGAAGGTGAATGTAGTGGTAAGAAGAAGAGATCAAGATGGGCTACCGAAGAACCACAAATTTCAATGCTCGCAAAAGAAGGTGAATGTAGTGGTAAGAATAAAAGATCAAGATGGGATGCAGAAGAACCAAAATTCCAATTCGAGGTCAAATAGAACTTCCATATTTTACGAAGAAGTTAATTGATATAGACCCTGTAGTGCAGGAACTAAGTATTAATCTCTCTCTTATCAATCTAATACTTCAAACTAGAAATGTTATTGTTGAATCAGAGGATGGGAAAAGATATCCATCACCAAAGCCTCAATTTAACAACTTGGGGTTTAGAATAAATACAAGGGAGTTTAGATCCAGAGAAAAGCTTCTTCAGGAAAGAGAAATGATATATGCAAGGTTGAGTGAGAAACTCCTTGATTTCAGGCAATTTGTTGGTTGTTGACGTAATTGTAACTTCGAAATGTATTCACTTGTATGTCTTATGTATTGTACCCCGATGTCTATTTCGGGAAGTATCTGTAATGTAATTGAGTCATGTCATGCCCCGATGTTCCCATCGGGAGGTTCTATAATGTAAACAAGTCATGTCAAGTCATTGTGGGTAACGCTCCTATTGATTAAGGGTTTAAGTCCCCATAGTTGTGGGGCCCTAGGGTTATTATACTATCCTATAGAATTCAACCCTACGTGATTTATTTTAAGTCAGGGCAATAGTCCCCACTGTTGTGTTAAGGATAACCCTCCTTGTTGGTCGGAGGGACAAAGTCCCCACAAGTTGTGGGGAACTAGGGTTATTAGACTCTCCTAGAGATGTCGGCTCTAGCAAGTAATTGTTAAGTGAGGCCGACATGTTGGAGTGAACATTAAGTGAACGAAAGAATATAAATAGAGAGTGAGCCTCTCTATTTATCACACACACACACTCACTCACTGGGGCACATGAGTGAGAGAGAAGTTGTTGGGACAAGAGAGAGACTACTGCTGTTGGGAGATTATCTTTATGTTTTCAGGTTTTACTTTTGGTGCTGATTCTATCTCTGAGGAAGTTGCAGGGTTTTCTGCTTTATGGTTTCCCCAAGGAAAATTCTGTGTGTCTCTTGTCTCTTGTGTTTATTGTCATGCATGGTATTCTCTTAGTTAAAGATCCTAAGATCATAATGCTAGCTTGAATGATAAAAATCTAACATGGTATCAAAGCTAACCTGAGAAGAAGACATTGTGCAGCTAAAGAATCTAGGGCTTCTTACTTTTTGGGTCTCTCTCCACAATCCATCAGCAAAAGTATGCTAGGCTGACTCTCCATTGAAGGGCGTATCTTTCTGTCAAAGTGAAATTCGATTCCGAGCATTTTCAGTTTTTGGTGCGGGAAATTAGGGCTTCTTACAAAAGAGGAATTTTTGACTGAGCCCGGCATAGGATTTCTCTCCTCATCAAAATCAAATTCTACAAACCAGGTCAAGTTTTTTGGTTGGGTGAAACTCCAGGAAAGTCAAACCCTAGTTTGACCATGAGCTGGAAAAACCCTAAATGCTAAAAATAAAAAGTTTTGGTACATTCGCTATATCTTGGTATTGGAGAAGACTCAGGAGCTGAAACTTTCACAAGATAAAGATAAAATCCTGATTTACACTGTGTCCAAAATCCAGCCTTAGCTTTGTTATATTCTTGGAGATATGATCCCTCCAGGTTAGGGTTCCAGCCTCTTCCAGGATTCATTGCTATATCTCGGGATACAAAGGTCCGAAAACTATTTCTGAAGATTTTCCAAAAAGGGCACAAACTGTACTTTCTGTGGTCCAATTTTCATACCTCGAAGATGAAACAGTAACATGTGGCAGTCCGTACAACTTTGCTATGCTGAACAGTTCTCAAACAGGTCACCTTGTGAAAATGATCATAAGTCCCAATTGGTGAAACCAATTCTGATGAAACCTGTGGTGTTGGAACAGGGACAAGCAAGGATACCTCAGTGCAAATTTTTAGATTTATAGGATCTATAATATCTGAGATACCGTAGAAACAATATCAGGAATTTCTACAGAAGAAATTGGTAAACTAGGGCTTCCTGTTTTGGGAGTTTCCCTCCACTGTTTTCAGAAAAGGAGTACATTGGATAGGTCACTTTGAAGAGGTCTATCTTTCTATCCAATCAGATCTGAAATATTCCAAGTTTTTAAAATTAGGGTTTCTCTGACGAACCCTAGATCAGCCAGCTCCGGAACCAGGACGGACACCTCAAATCGGTAAGATCTAATCTTTTGCTAATTTCATTTAAGGTTCTCATTTCAAAGTGATCTATCACACCAGCTTGATGATAAGCTTGGTGAAGTTGAAAAATTCCAAGCATGGAAGTATATGATCTCTCTAAAGAAAATGAATTGGGCACCTACATGAGTAGATAGGTTCTAGTTCCAGAGGGACGTGAGGCTAAAATCCTTACACCAGAAGAACTTGATCAAGGCCAAGAAGATCATTGCTGATTCAATCACGGATCACCTTATACCACAAGTGTCTTCCCTAAAGACACCGAAAGAGATGTTTGATTCCTTGACCAAGCTATTTTAAGGTAAGAACATAAATCAGAATATTACTTTGAGAAACCAATTGAAGAATGTGAAGATCCTGAATGCAGAGACCATATAGTCATACTTTACAAGGGTCTCTCAAATCAAAGAACAAATTGAAGCGGTAAAAGTATAAGTGAAGAATGCAAAAGTGGTGAAAGCCACCTTGAATGGTCTCCCAGGATCATGGGATTCATTCATTTAAATAATGTGTGCCAGAAGGAAGTGATTACTTTCAGCAGACTCTGGGAAGAAGAAGAAGCTCGACTCATAATAAGAGAAGAGAAGATGGGATCAACTGAAGATCAAGCTCTCACCATCCAAAGCAGATCCCTCAAGTGATGAGGAATATGAAGGAATCAACTCTTGAAGAACCTCTTATCCATCTTAGCATTTGGATAAGAAACGATGCTATTGTGAATGAAGAATATAATGAAGCTGAAGGCTCAAGAAGGAGTCTACCCACGAAACAAATAAAGATAAGTATTCAATTGTCATTTCATGATATTGTTTTGTTATGCATTTGTTAATGTATTATGTATGATAGAATGTTTGTATTAATGATAGTATACTACTAATATGCATGTGATGGGTAAGTAGCTCATGGTGCTATACAACTCTCCATTGCTGTTTATCTACAATGAAACCTCTTTGCTAACATATTGTATTAGTGCACAATCTCAATGTTGTCCTAGTAAAGATGGAAGGCATCTAGAAATTTTCCGTGAGATATGGATGAATGTTGTATTGGCTAAAATAGTTGCATGATCATATATTCATGCATAAGAATTTTCCATTATGAATATTCCTTATGAAATGTTTCTAATCATACAAATGCATTTGACTTGTAGGAAAGATCGCATACATAATTGCCTGCAAGCAAAGAAGGATGAGACTTGTTCCAAAGAACAAGTGACGACAATTCAAGATGAAGAACAATATGTTGAATGCAGCGACATCGTTGATGCAAAACCTTCCAACTATGAAGAAGTAACCAAGAAGAAAGGGAAGACCAATTCAAGAAGAATGATGTACAGGATGCAGTATCGATACATGAAGGGAAGTTCGTATTTCCATCATGTAGTAGATGGAAACATCGTGCGATACAAGGCAAGATTCGTAGCATGAGGCTTCTCATGAAAAGAAGGCATAGACTATGAAGAGACATTTGCATCCAATGGGAGTTAAGGCACATGACAGGCAGACTCATGTGTGCAAATTAAAGAAGGCCTTGTACGAGCTCAGAAGACACCCATGGGATAACACATACATGATGAGCTTGATGAATATCTTAACCTTTGCTACAAGGTTGAAGATGAAATCCTATACACTAGATCGATACATAGAATATTAGTAGCATAGGAAGCTACTTGTCACTCCGGTACAGAATGCTTCAGTGCATAGAGTACGGAAGACAGAGGGAGTATGATGCTCCGCTTCAGAGGGAGTGACTGCAGAATATCCTAAGGTTCAACAGTATGGATAGATTACTGATGAATCTAGGCTTTACTGAGAGTAAATCAGATTCCAACCTTTGCTTCAAGGTTGAAGGCGGAAGACCAGTGATGCTCCTGTTATGTGTCAATCCACTATTTTCTAGGCATGGAGGTGTGGCAGAATGCAGATGGAATTTCTCTGGGACAAGGGAAGTATACGGTAGAGATCCTAAAGAGGTTCAAGATGATGGATTGCAAGGCCATGACCACACCTGTTGCATCAAACCTGAAGCTATTGAGTGGTGCTTCATCAGAAGCGGTTGATGCTACGATGTATCGTCAGATGATTGGGTCCTTGATGTACCTGACGAACACGAGACCAGATATTTGCTTTGCTGTGAACACCTTGAGCCAGTTCCTGACATATCCGAGACATGTTCACTTGATTGTTGCAAAGCATATTCTGAGGTACCTGAAGGGTACAGTTGATTATGGGCTCAAGTATTAGGCGAATCAAAAGATTAACCTGGAAGGTTATGGTTATTCAGATTGGGTAGGTAGTGCCATCGATAGGAAGAGCACTTCAGGGTGTTGCTTCAGTATGGGATCAGGTGTGATCTCTTGGTTTAGTAGGAAGCAATCTTGTGTGGCACTGAGTACAGCTAAATTAGAGTATGTTGCAGCTTGTTCAGCTAGTTGTGAGGCAGTATGGTTGAGGAAGCTACTGTCTGATTTATTTGATCTCTAGTTGGATGCTACTTGTATATATTGCGACAACCAGAGTTATGTGAAGTTGCCAGAGAACCCGGTGTTCCATGACAAGTCTAAGCATATCGATATCAAGTATCACTATATCAGGGATATGGTGCAAAGGGGAGCAATGAAGCTCTAGTATATTGCAGCGGACGAACAAATAGTTGATGTGTTGATGAAGCCATTGGCTAGAGTGAATTTTGAGTACTTCAGGGAGAAGCTTGGTGTTCTCCAAATCGAGGTTTCCCCCAAGGGGAAGAGATGAGTCCGTGAGCTATTCTGACATGGTGAGAGGATTGGTTACTTCCATGGTTAGATGTAAGGGCTGAGCCATTCTGTCATGGTGATAGGATTGGTTCCTTCCATGTCATATGTGAGTGCTGAGCCATTTTGATGTGACTGTAGGATTGGTTCCTACGTGATCATATATTAGGGATATTGCCATTCTCTAAATGGAGGTACCTGGTCAGTTACCAGGAATACTCAGTCTAGGACTGAGGGCCATTTTGATATGACTGTGGGATGTATTCTCACATGATTAGATATAAGCGTAGGGACATTCTGATGTGATTGAGGGATATGTTCCCACTTTATCAGATATAAGTGAGAGACTAGGAACCCTCAGTCTGGGACTGAGAGCCTTTCTGACGAGTCAAGGTCAGATGTAAGTGCAGTGCCTTTCCACAGATGATAGTAGTTGTGTCCTATCATGCTAGTGGATGTGAGTGTTGTGCCTTTTCACAGATGATAGTAGTTGTGTCCTATCATGCTAGTGAATGTAAGTGTTGTACCTTTCTTACATGGTGTTGGATGTGTTCCTTTCATGGTCAAATGTGAGTGCTGGCCATTCTGACATAGGGTCATATATAAACATTGAAGAAGACCCACATGGAGGCTAGTCCTACAACCAGCATGAAAAAGGGATGGCTCTGTAAAACTTCCTGTGACGAGAAGAATCATGAGATAGCACCTATGATGATGACCCAGTGATGATCTAGATCCAGTGATGATGTCTCCATGATGATCCAAATCTAGCAGTGATGATCCAAATCAAGTGATGATCTAGATCCAGTGATGATGATCCAGCAGTGATGATCTAGATCCAGTGATGATGATCCAGATCCAGTGATGATGATTCAACAGTGATGATCCAAATCTAGTGATGATCTAGATCCAATGATGATGATCCAGATCGAGTGATGATCTAGATCTAGATCCAGATAAAGATGACTTGAAGATGAAGATGACTTGAAGATGACAAGAACTCGATGATGATCTAGATGATATATATAAGAAGACTTATGTTGATAAATTGTGTCGAGAGAATACCTTCCTAGTTAAGAGGGAGTGTTGATGTAATTGTAACTTCGGAATGTATTCACTTGTATATCTTATGTATTATACCTCGATGTTTATTCTAGGAAGTATCTGTAATGTAATTGAGTCATGTCATGCCCTGATGTTCCCATCGGGAGGTTCTATAATGTAAACAAGTCATGTCAAGTCATTGTGGGTAACCCTCCTATTGATCAAGGGTTTAAGTCCCCACAGTTGTGGGGACCTAGGGTTATTAGACTATCATAGAGAAGTCGGCCCTAGGTGAGTTATTGTAAGTCAGGGAAATAGTCCCCACCATTGTGTTAAGGATAACCCTCCTTATTGGTCGGAGGGGAAAAGTCCCCACAAGTTGTGGGGAACTAGGGTTATTAGACTCTCCTAGAGATGTCGGCTCTAGTAAGTAATTGTTAAGTGAGGCCAACATGTTGGAGTGAACATTAAGTGAACAAAAGAATATAAATAGAGAGTGATCCTCTCTATTTATCACACACACACACTCACTCACTGGGGTGCATGAGTGAGAGAGAAGTTGCTAGGACAAGAGAGAGACTACTGCTGTCGGGAGATCATCTTTATGTTTTCGAGTTTTACTTTTGGTGCTGATTCTATCTCTGAGGAAGTTGCGGGGTTTTCTCCTTTATGGTTTCCCTGAGGAAAATTCTTTGTGTCTCTTGTCTCTTGTCTCTTGTGTTTATTGTTGTGCATGTTATTCTCTTAGTTAAAGATCCTAAGATCATAATGCTAGCTTGAATGATAAAAATATAACACTGGTAAGCAATCCAAGAAAAATTATGTACTTGTTAAAGAATACCCTGGACACAACTTCATTGGGATTATCATGGGGCCCCGTGGCAATACACATAAAGAAATAGAGAAAGAAACTGGGGCTTCGATAAAGAGGGAGAGGATCCCATAAGTTATCAAAGAAGCCAGAGCCATCAAACAATGAAGAAATATATGTTTTGGTAGAAGAAGATAATAAGAATTCTCTAGAGAATGCTTGCATGATAGTTGAAAAAATGCTTGTTCATGTAGAGGAACGCAACAATATACACAAACTAGCTCAACTAAGGGAATTGCAAAAATTAAAGGTACACTTCGAATTCCTAAGCAGTGTCGATTATGTGGACGGAAGGTCATGGGAAAATGGATTGTCCAGTAATGCAAATGGAATGTGGTGCTGAGCATTCAACCATTAATAATCCAATTAAGGTATCATTGCAGGGTGCAAAGATGGATGATACTGACCCCCATGATTTATGCTTTGAACTTGGAACAAGGAGATCAACAGTATCTATGGAAAATAGTGCGTCTGGGATTACAAGACAATCCATTTAACCAATGGATCGTACAGACAATTATTTGTCATGGTTAGCTCAAGCGAGAGGCTTGAAACACCCACAAAATGGAAATAGTGGAATAGGACTTGAGATAACGAGGGCATTGATGGAAAAGAGGGGGTATGGGATTCTAATGCAATCCTCTCAATAACTGGATTTTACAAATGATTATAAATCATGGTTCGCTGGAGGCTTGGAACACCTAGAAAATTGAAATGCTGGAATATTACCTGGGAAGGTGTCTATTGAAAAGAGTGGGTCTTGGCTTCTAGGACAGTCCACTCAACCATTGGGTATTATAGATAGTTATATCTCATGGTTAGTTGGAGGCATGGAACACCCTAAAAATGTAAATGTTGGAATAGAACCTGAGATAAGGAAGGTATATATTGAAAAGAGTGGTTCTGGGCTTCCAAGGTAGTCCACTCAATTACTGGGTCTTACACACAATATCGGATCCTTACAACATCCAAAAATCGTGAAAAATGGAGTAGGACCCGAGATAAGGAAGGCATCTTTGGAAAATAGTGGGTATGTGCTTCCAAGATAGTCCAATCAACCACTGGGTATTAGAGACGGTTATATGTCATGGTTAGTTGAAGGCTTGGAAGACACATCTTATGGAAGTGCTGGAATAGCACCTCATATAAAGAAGCGTGGTGGATTTGTGACCTCTTCCATACAACGTACTCACCCATATGTATACAACCTCTACGCTTCACATGTCGGTGTGGAATCTAGTTTTGATAGACCTTTCCTTTCCCATATGGGTTTGGGACCTCATTTAGAACATAGTCATGGTAAAGAAGTTGATAACTCAAATGTTCATGTGGGATGTCTTCCTCCTACCATGGATGAAGAAAAACTGATTAATATGTTCTCTTCTTTTGGTTGAATATTTAAATCCAAAGTCATCAGGGACCATGTGAATGGTTCAAGTAAAGGTTATGGTTTTGTAAAATTTGATGAAATCCATTGTGATGTTCAAGCTACTGCACGTATGAATGGTTATAGGTTGGAAGGAATCAAAATTTGTTCGGAGGAACCAAGCATTGGAAACACTGAGATAAGAAACATGGTGGTGAATGCTTCTACAGGAACTTCTAATGATAATGCATATTAACTACAAGGATTCAATGTCCAAATGTAGCCTATGTTGAAGATTAAAATTAAATAACATAAACAGAAAAAGCAACAACATCAAGCTCATCCTCATCAGATGTTACAACAATATCAATACCCAAAACAAATGCATTCCCAATCCAACGGTTGCTCAGTCTAGAAATCATTTATCAATCTAAAGTGTATACTCCAAATCTGACATAGTAGTGAGGCTTATGCTACCATTTTAGCATGGAAGTGGTGCACCATGATTATGCATCTACAACCCTTTACATGCCACCTGGTAATCCTTCTTATCAGACACAGTTACCAATTCTGAAACAATGGAGGTTATCAATGACACAATATCAAAACAAAGAATGAAGTTAAACAGCTTATTAAGGATGCTCAAGAGAAACAATTAGAGGCAGAACCCGACCGTACAATGATGGAGTCCTTTGAAAATAGAGTCACTCAGGTGTTGAACAAAGCCCGTGATTATGCATGAAGTAGTGCTCAAATTTTTTTATCAGAGAGTAATAATTTGAAGGCAATGGTTGCGGCTGGCTAAAAAGGAAGTTTTATTAACATATCACAAATGACTACTTGTGTCGGACAACAAAATGTAGAAGGAAAATGAATTCCATATGGATTTTATAGTCGAACTCTTCCTCGTTTTACAAAGGATGACAAAGGTCCATAAATTCATGGTTTTGTGGAGCACTCTTATCTTTGTGTCCTAACTCCCATGAGTTATTTTTTCACATAATAGGAGGTAGATAAGGTTTGATAGATACAGCTATTAAGACTTCAAAAAAAGGTTATATATAGAGGCGTATTGTAAAGGCTATGGAGGATATCATGGTTAAATATGATGGGACTATCAAAAACTCACTTGGAGACGTTATTCAATTTCTATATGGGGAATATGGTATGCATGCTTTTTGGATTGAATCACAGAAGCTTGATTCTCTGGAGATGAAAAAGAAGGAGTTTGAAAATGTTTATAAATATGAGCTTGATCAAGAAAATTGGAATCCTAGTTACATGTTACTAGAGCACGTGGAAGATTTGAAAACAATCTAGGAGTTCCAAAACGGTTTTTATGCAAAAGTGCAAAAACTGGAGTCAGATAGACAACAGCTAGGTACAGAAATTGCACCCAGTGGAGACAACTTGTGGCCTCTTCCTGTAAATCTTAAGAGGCTCGTCTGGAACAACCAGAAGACATTAAAAATTGATATGATAAAACCATCATATATGCATCCCATGGAAATTGTAGAAGTAATTGATAGGCTTCAGGAAAGACTTAGGGTTGTTCTTGGTGATGACCCAATGAGTACTGAAGCACGTGACACTCTCTTTTTCAACATTCTGCTTCGAAGTACATTTTCCAGGGAAGCATTTGAATGGGTAGTTGGTGAGATTGCATCCTGTTTCCTACTGTCCTTAGTAGCTCCAAGTGAGATGGTTGGATTTGTTGCAGCACAGTCTATTGGTGAACCAACTACTTAGATGACACTGAATACTTTCCATTATGTTGGTGTCAGTGCTAAGAATGTTACTCTTGGTGTCCCCAGGTTGAGGGAAATCATAAATGTGGAAAAGAAAATAAAAATGCCATCACTGTCTGTGTATCTAAAACCCGAGGTCAACAAGACAAAGGAAAGGGCAAAGAATGTGCAGTGTGATTTAGAGTACACAACCTTGCGAAGTGTTACAGAGGCAACTAAAGTGTGGTATGATCTGGATCCAATGAGTACTATCATAGAAGAGGATGTTGACTTTGCCAAATCATATTATGAAATTCCAGATGAGTACATTGCACCCAAAAAAATATCTCCATGGTTGTTCTGTATAGAATTGAACAGAGAGATGATGTTTGATAAAAATCTGAGTATGGAAGACATTGCAGAAATGATCAACCTTGAGTTTGATGATGATTTGACATGCATTTTTAATGATGACGATGCAGAAAAATTATTTTTCGTATACATATTATGAATGAAGAGGGTCCTAAAGGGGAATCACAAGACCAAAATCCTGAAGATGATGTCTTTTTGAAAAATATTGAAAGTAACATGGTTACAGAAATGGCTCTTAGGGGAATTCTAGATATTAATAAAGTTTTTGTCAAGTCTGGAAAAATCAACAAGTTTGATAAGAATAATGGATTTAAGCCTGAGACAGAATGGATGCTAGATACAGAAGGTGTCAATATGTTAGTTGTGATGTGCCACAAAGATGTGGATGCTACTAGGATAGCAAGTAATCACTTGATTGAGGTTATTAAATTCCTTGGAATTGAGGCTGTGAGGAAGGCTCTTATAGATGAACTTCCAATTGTGATATCTTTTGATGGTTCATATGTGAAATACATGAATTTAGCTATTCTATGTGACATAATGACGTATTGAGGTCATTTAATGGCTATTACTCAATGGTATCAATTGTAACAACACAGGACCAATGATGAGATGTTCATTTGAGGAGATTGTGGATATCCTTTTGGATTGTTATTGTTTTTGTTGAAAGAGGCCCACTCATGGTTGTTATAGAAAACATCATGCTTGGTCAATTGTCTCATATTGGTACAAGTGATTGTGCCTTGTATTTGAATGACAAGATGCTGCAATAGGCCATTGAACTCCAGTTACCCAACTATATGGAAGGTGTAGACTTTGGTATGTCACCAACTCAATATCCTATTACAGGGACACCACATCATGATTCCATGATGTCTCCAAACTATTTGCTTAGTCCCAGCCTCCATAGCTCACCTATTTCAGATGCATAATTTTCTCCATATGTGGGGGAAATGGCCTTCTCTCCATCCTTCTCTCCTGGTTATAGCCCTTCTTCATCAGGGTATAGTCCCTCCTCCCTTGAATATATCCCCACATCACCTAGTTACAGTCCCACATCTCCAGGATATAGCCCTACATCACCAAGATATAGTCCTACTTCTCCTTCATATAGTCTAAGCTCTCCCATGCCCCTTGCCCCTGAAAATATCCTTTGCAATATCTCCATAGTTTTATCTATAAGGAGCAGTGGAAATTTATATTCATAGTAAAAAAAGAAGAGTACAGAGCAGCAAAAAAACTTGCTACAGGGGTCTTAGACTAACAGACCGTCGGCCCAATCTTTCAAAAATACTGGAGTTGGGGTTTTCATGGGGGTAGAAATGTATTCTCTTTCTGTAGCTAACAAATTCAACATACATATTACAATTTAAAAACTGACTATAGACAAGCTTGGAAATTACATATTTTAATAACAAGGAAACCCAAAAAAACTGGAAGTCACAGAAGGAACCAAAGATGATGAAGTTACATCTACGGTGTTGCATCACCCACATGGAAATCAAGTGTCTCTTCCAAAATTGGACAGGGCCTATAATCCTCCATTGGGTCACGAGGTTTCCTCTCTTGTATCGGTAGAGTGGCTATGTCATCGGTTGGAGTCTCATGACCACGTTTTACATGCATATCACTTCTCGACATTACCGTATGTTCATGCAAAGGTCCTGGAGAATTCGCAACAGCGGCTGAGGAAATACCACCTTTCTCGTATTGGTTCTTGACTCCATTTTCATCCACATTTCTAGTGTTGGGAAACATCGAATAATACCTCAGGTTGAAATTGGCCTCCAAATCTTTTAGTTGTGTGTTTTCTTGGGTGATACAGGTGCGCATAAATTGGGCCATGTCCCTAGATCCGTTCCATTTTACAGTCATGTCTTCCAATAACAGTCCCAACATGTTCTTCATCATCCAGTAATGGTTAATTCCGCCCCCACTTATTCCAAATGCGAGATGGCATGAGACTACCTTGAACTCCCATTCATCAATTAAACATCTGATCGGCATGGAAACCTGCTCTACAAACCCATCAGTGTCCCCAATGGTGGATTTTTTACGACTTCCTCCTCTGCATGGTGTACCATGTTTTCTGGGCATATTTTTCTTCGAATTAGTGTGCAAGCTCACAGCAGAGTGAGCACAGAGCAGATATTGGAGAACAAAAATTCACACGGGGCTAAGGCTAACGGGTCTCATAGTTTGAAGTGTTTCCATCATGGATGTCTATGTTGGCATGTATAGGAATTAAATCTCTAGTGCTATGGGTCAGAAGAGAAATGACCGAACAACTACTTGCAAGGTTGGAAAGCATTCCCCCCTCCTCCGCATTCATTTCAACCGCGTCGTCGCTCACCTCATTTCCCGCTCCTTCACCACGTGGCATATGCGCCAAGTGTCCCTTGTGGGTGGTCTATGTGTCACCCACATATGGGGTGCAATCTCTCCATAGTTTCTTCTTCTTCTTCTTTTCCCCTTGCCCCTCAAAATATCCTTTGCAATCATTATCTGGTGGAGCACCAGCTATTGAATCAACTTTTGATAAATCCAATGCTTTCATAAGTTCTTCAACTTCCTATTCATCACCCTTCCTTTCCCTACATTCATTAGGAGTTGAAACAGGAGAGCCTTCAAATGAAATTCCCCTTTAAAGGGATGTAGAAGGAACCCCTAAATTTGCAGTGGTGGCAACAACAAAATCAATCGAATATTCTTCCACAACTCTAGCAGGAAACTCCTATGTTTTGCTCGCATCCAATTCTACAAGCTTTTCCATGATGGTATTGTATGAATGTGATCTTATTATTCTTGTTGTCTCTTCATCCTAATGAAAAAGAGATCATTAGTTCATAGTGTTTCCAATCACATGTGAATGCATGTAAAAATTCAGTCCAAGAATGCATAACGTGTCAGTACAAATATACACCATATCGTGTGAAACAAAAGTGGACAATGGTAGAAAAATATCGATCCAAGAATGCATAACGTGTCTGAAGATTAAAAAAAGATGGTTCTATCAAAGTAGGATGAACCGGCTCCTAAAAAGGTAAAATACCAAAACTTAGCTCGAATGGACTTTGATTTCAGTTAAGAGGATAATCCCTCCCCAAGTTACACCATAGAATTTGTTCAACCTATTTGATGTTTAAATGAGGTGAATGGCACAGAGTATGTGAAAGACAGTGCAAGGGAAGGGAAGATGATGTCCCTCATAATTGGGTTCAACACGTTGTCAACCCACCAACAACTATTCATAATAATACAGTACAAACTCCAAATGGTTTTTCTTCAGAAGGTATGTTTTATTCTACAAAACCCTCTCTTGCAAGTTTTGAGCTACAATGTGAAAAGGAGTCCAATCAAGACATAGATTTAAATGAGCATATTGTTGGACAATATGAACACACTGATTTATCAAAGGAAGAGGAAATTGTTCCCTTTTTCCTCAAGGAATGAAGACCTTCCAATTGTTCAAATGATGGGAGAGAAAATGTAGTCGGAGGATATTTTGGAGAGCCATGGGATTCGTGTCCTCAAAAAACCCAGACATCAGTTGAGGTCCTCTAAAAATTCTAGCCTTAAAGATAGTGACCCAGGGCTTAAGATGGTTTGGCACGGTTCAGTGAGGTTATTGGAAGCAGCGTGCTCGTGAGGAAATCATTTACTCGACATGCAAAACAAAATGCAGAGAAGGAAATACAGTCTAGTTAATAGAAATCAATTCAAGAGGCCCTTAGATCAGGGTGTGCCATGAAGAAAGTGACAAAACTTGTAATGTCCCTGAATATAAGGGATTTGAGAGCTTCCCTCGTAAATTTTAACATGAACCACGAAGATATTGCATTTTATCCTTTCAATATATTAAATAATATTATCTTTTCAATATATGAAATAAAGATGTTACCCTTTTTTCCTTGACAAAAAACAAGGGGTACTTTGTTGTCCTAATATTTGGAATTAAGACATCATCAGCCTACCTTATCTTTTAAGATTGTCCATTTTTCCCTGGGACAATATTTAGCACAAAACAATATTTTTAGAATCAATAGTCTGTTAAGGTGTTAGTATTTGAGTGCATGTGAACACAACAAGCAGAGGGGTGAACGTGTACATATGTAACTATAAAGTATATATCAATGGGTATTTATCAATGAGTTGTCCATGGACATCAAGTTTTATCCTCAATTGTTCCTAAAACCCACATCTTGCCCTGAAACGTATAGGAAATGGATCTTAGGAAATTCCAAGATGAATCCAAGAATTTGGGTTTAAGGGTGCCTCCATTCTCGATTCAGAGGCTGAATTTGAAGGATTCATAAAATCTAAAATTTTGTCAGATAACAAAATTATTAAAGTTAAAATGTCTTTGTGCGAACTATTTCCTCCTAGATGTTAAATGTTTTCTACTATATGTAATATATATCTCGCATTAAATTACAGTCCGACAAGCATGCTATGGGCTAAACTTTGGCTCCTTAAAAATGAAGTCACCACAAAGAGATATCATCATATGCCAAATATATACAGTGATGTTGCTTACATAAAAATGGGAAACTTACTTGAAAGTTGCGTCTAACAGCTATGTATTGGTCATAGAGGCATTGTAATATTGAAATTGAAGGAAAATAAGAGATTAAATATACTAGCAATCATTAAGTTACATTTTAATTGAAGAATGCTATATCAAGTATATTATATTTCTAGTACATACTACAGTTTTAGCCACAGCATGATGTTGATTCCATGAGCTGCCAACTTGATCTTTTTCTTTGAACTCCTAGAAGTCCCCACTCATGAACACAGAATATCCATAGACCTGATGATAGAAATAACATTAGTAATCAAGAATCATGAGGCTAGATCTGTTCAAAATTAACAATCATTTTATTCACAGATTATACTGATTCTCTGAAACAAAGTTGCTAGAGTGGGATATCTAGGATCAAACTTGCAACAATGGCTAATGTTAGATAAATTACAAAATACAATCAGCAAATCAACCTAATTGGTTACCATTAAAAGGTTGTCCTTAGAAGGTAGAATTTTTTTGCACATCCCAAGGAATCATCTGTGTTTTTCAAGATGGAAAGGTACATCGAGACATCCCCAAGCAATCCAAAGTGTTTTAGGGACAGCAAATGATGTCCCATACCTGCCCCCTTGTCCCTGGGACAAAGGGGGCACGGGGGACCCATCCACATCGGACATAGTTTTTTTTTATCAATCACGAGTATTGGCATGATCCACGATTGTTTTGATACAAAATGGATGCTACCTCTTTTTCCAAAATCTTGATTAAAGTTTTCATCCTCTCTGTATTTGCAATTAGCAGATTAATTTGTTAACCGAGAATTATGGATGTATGTTATATCTTATGTTTTCAATGATGCATGTTTAATAAATTTTTACCTATGTTTTATAAATTCCACATCAATGATTCCAATAATGATCACATGTTGGCTATAATTCTGTAAACGCTGTGAAAACAAGGTCTCAATTACTTCCTGATACTCAATATTTCCATCTCCCAAACCGTTTCTGATGCAATTTAAGAATTTTCTACATTAGGTAGGTTCAAGCATCCAACTTACTTGCTTAACATACGAGTTGAGGAAACTAATCAACTATGTCTGAACTCCACAATAAAATGGAACAATAACAATGTAAAATTCATCTTAGCATGAGAGAATTCATGTTAAAAATTAAGAGTCGAGACCTTTTGATTTCTATAAAGAAACCTAACTCCAAGAACTTAATACTTAGAGCAATTGAATGAATTGCTAGTTCACTCTTATGGAGCATTAATAAGATCAACAACATAGTTGTTGTAAATTTGCAAATTGACAACATTTGGAACAAATTGTGGTTGATGGAGTTACTTATTTGGACCCGCTCTTGTGGTGTATCAGTCACTTTGGAGTCCAAAGTGACAATAGCTTCTCAAACTACAGTCATCAAGGATAAGTGACATCATCCAATTGTCATAAGTGACATCAGGGATCAGTGACACTGTATGCAATGATTTTGCAGAAAGATTCAACACTGCTAGTACTAGTCTTTGTGGCTGAAGTTTATGGTTTACAAAGGTATTCATGAATTTTTTTCTATTTGTTCTTCAATTGATAAAGGGGGATAAAGATTGATATTTTCTTAGTTTCTTTTCATTGTAATATGGGAATCTATGATACTTTGAATTGTTATTTCCCCAATCACAATCAAATTTGGAAAATTTGTAGTAGGAGTTGTGGACTAAAATAGAATATATGTCCTTCCAGAGTTGATCCATCGATGTATTGCGTTGCAAGAAAATTTTTGGAATTCCTCTCGATTGGAGCACCCAACTTCAACATAGACCCATTTATGGCTACAACCAGAGATGCAGTGAATTTGGGATCTTCCTTCATAGAATCCATGGAATCCATGATCCATGAGTGATCCAATTGATTCAAATCCAATACATGGCCCATATTTTTAGGTAATGGAGTTAAGTGTTGGAATTTTCTTACATTTAAATGTGTTTGCATATGTAATCCTATATTAGGAGGGTTGACCTGTATTCCTGCGCCATTAGGCCGGTTTTCTGAGAGGTTAAGTGCAATCGTTGGAAACAGACTCAATGTTGATATTTTGGTAATGTTGCTTGAAAAGGGTATTAATAGGTTGTCTTCTACACAATTTGTTCTATCCAATCCCTCATCAATGAGCTAGTTGGACTAACCGGCCTGCATTAATGCTATAGCTAGACGAATCAAAGAATGAGTGTGTTTTCCTTTGTAGGTTGTCACTACGATCATTGAGTCTTTGTCGCATCTTTGAACCTGGACAAAATACACCATAATTTTAACATATTTATAGTAGCAGGTCAGTTTGTATGTAACCGAATTCATTCCGAAAAAGAACAAGGTCTAACTAATCTTTTGACTTGGAAATTGGGTGCCATAACAAATTTGTAATAAGGTCTAACTAATCTTCTGAAACAAAATTGCTAGAGTGGGATATCTAGGATAAAAGTTGCAACAATGGATAACGTTAGATAAATTACAAAATATAGTCAGCAAATCAACCCAATTGGTTACCATTAAAAGGTTATCCTTAGAAGGTAGAATTTTTTTGCACATCCCAAGGAATCATCTGTGTTTTTCAAGATGACAAGGTACATCAAGACATCCCTAAGCAATCCAAACTGTTTTAGTTTCAACAAAGGATGTCCCATACATGTCCCCTTGTCCCTGGGACAAAGGGGGCACGGGGGACCCATCCACATGGGACATAGTTTTTTTTTATCAATCACGAGTATTGGCATGATCCACGATTGTTCTGATACAAAATGGCTGCTATCTGTTTTTCCAAAATCTTGATTAAATTTTTCATCCTCTCTAGATTTGCAATTAGCAGATTAATTTGTTAACCGAGAATTATGGATGTCTGCTATATCTTATGTTTTCAATGATGCATGTTTAATAATCTTTTACCTCTGTTTTATAAATTCCGCATCAATGATTCCAATAATTATCACATGTTGGCTATAATCATGTAAACCCCGTGAAAACAAGGTCTCAATTACTTCCTGATACTCAGTATTTCCATCTCCCAAACAGTTTCTGATGCAATTTAAGAATTTTCTGCATTAGGTAGGTTCAAGCATCCAACTTACTTGCTTAACATACGAGTTGAGGAAACTAATCAACTATGTCTGAACTCCACAATAAAATGGAACAATAACAATGTAAAATTCATCTTAGCATGAGAGAATTCATGTTAAAAATTAAGAGTCGAGACCTTTTGATTTCTACAAAGAAACCTAACTCCAATAACTTAATACTTAGAGCAATTGAATGAATTTCTAGTTCACTCTTATGGAGCATTAATAACATCAACAACATAGTTGTTGTAAATTTGCAAATTGACAACATTTGGAACAAATTGTGGTTGAATGGACTTACTTATTTGGACCCGCTCTTGCGGTGTATCAGTCACTTTGGAGTCCAAAGTGGCAATAGCTTCTCAAACTATAGTCATTAAGGATAAGTGACATCACCCATTGTCATAAGTGACATAAGGGATCAGTGACACTGTATGCAATGAGTTTGCAGAAAGATTCAACACTGCTAGTACTAGTCTTTGTTGCTGAAGTTTATGGTTTACAAAGGCATTCATGAATTTTTTTCTATTTGTTCTTCAATTGATAGAGGAAGATAAATATTGATATTTTCTTAGTTTCTATTCATTGTAATACAGGAAGCTATGATACTCTGAATTGTTGTTTCCCCAATCACAATCAAATTTGGAAAATTTGTAGTAGGAGTTGCGAACTAAAATGGAATACAGTTCGTTCCAGAGTTGATCCATCGATGTATTGTGTTGCAAGAAAATGTTTGGAATTCCTCTCAATTGGAGTGCCCAAATTCAACATAGACCCATTTATGGCTACAACCAGAGATGCAGTGAATTTGGGATCTTCCTTCATAGAATCCATGGAATCCATGATCCATGAGTGATCCATTTGATTCAAATCCAATACATGCCCCATATTTTTAGGTAATGGAGTCAAATGTTGGAAGTTTCCTGCATTTAAATGTGTTTGCATATGTAATCCTATATTAGGTGGGTTGACCTGTATTATTGCACCATTAGGCCGGTTGTATGAGAGGTTAAGTGCAATCATTGGAAATAGACTCAATGTTGATATTTTGGTAATGTTGCTTGAAAAGGGTATTAATAGGTTGTCTGCTACACAATTTGTTCTATCCAATCCCTCATCAATGAGCTAGTTGGACGAACCAGCCTGCATTAATGCTATAGCCAGATGACTCAAAGAATGAGTGTGTTTGCCTTTGTAGGTTGTCACTACGATCATTGATTCTTCGTCGCATCTTTGAACCTGGACAAAATACACCATAATTTTAACATATTTATAGTAGCAGGTTGGTTTGTATGTAAACGACTTCATTCCGAAAAAGAACAAGGTCTAACTAATCTTTTGACTTGGAAATTGGGTGCCATAACGAATTTGTAATAAGGTATAACTAATCTTCTGAAACAAAATTGCTAGAGTGGGATATCTAGGATCAAAGTTGCAACAATGGCTAACGTTAGATAAATTACAAAATATAGTCAACAAATCAACCTAATTGGTTACCATTAAAAGTTTATCCTTAGAAAGTAGAATTTTTTCGCACATCCCAAGGAAAGGAAAGGTACATCAGGACATCCCCAAGAAATCCAAAGTATTTTAGGGACAACAAAGGATGTCACATACATGTCCCCTTCTCCCTGGGACAAAGGGGGCACGGGGGAACCACCCACATGGGACATAGTCTTTTTTATCAATCACGATTATTGGCATGATCCACAATTGTTTTGATACAAGATGGTTGCTACCTATTTTTCCAAAATCTTGATTAAATTTTTCATCCTCTCTAGATTTGCAATTAGCAGATTAATTTGTTAACCGAGAATTATGGATGTCTGCTATATCTTATGTTTTCAATGATGCATGTATAATAATTTCTTACCTCTGTTTTCTAAATTCCGCATCAATGATTCCAATAATGATCACATGTTGGCTATAATCATGTAAACCTCATGAAAACAAGGTCTCAATTACTTCCTGATACTCAGTAATTCCATCTCCCAAACCGTTTTCGATGCAATTTAAGAATTTTCTGCATTATGTAGGTTCAAACATCCAACTTACTTGCTTAACATACTAGTTGAGGAAACTAGTCAACTATGTATGAACTCCACAATAAAATGGAACAATAACAATGTAAAATTCATCTTAGCATCAGAGAATTCATGTTAAAAATTAAGAGTCTAGACCTTTTGATTTCTATAAAGAAACCTAACTCCAAGAACTTAATACTTAGAGCAATTGAATGAATTGCTAGTTCACTCTTATGGAGCATTAATAAGATCAACAACATAGTTGTTGTAAATTTGCAAATTGACAACATTTGGAACAAATTGTGGTTGAATGGAGTTACTTATTTGGACCCGCTCTTATGGTGTATCAGTCACTTTGGAGTCCAAAGTGACAATAGATTCTCAAACTACAGTCATCAAGGATAAGTGACATCACCCATTGTCATAAGTAACATCAGGGATCAGTGACACTGTATGCAATGAGTTTGCAGAAAGATTCAACACTGCTAGTACTAGTCTTTGTGGCTGAAGTTTATGGTTTACAAAGGCATTCATGAATTTTTTTCTATTTGTTCTTCAATTGATAGAGGAAGATAAAGATTGAGATTTTCTTAGTTTCTATTCATTGTAATACGGGAAGCTATGATACTCTGAATTGTTGTTTCCCCAATCACAATCAAATTTGGAAAATTTGTAGTAGGAGTTGCGGACTAAAATGGAATACATTTCCTTCCATAGTTGATCCATTGATGTAATGTGTTGCAAGAATATGTTTGGAATTCCTCTTGATTGGAGCTCCCAACTTCAACATAGACCCATTTATGGCTACAACCAGATATGCAATGAATTTGGGATCTTCCTTCATAGAATCCATGGAATCCATGATCCCTGAGTGATCCAATTGATTCAAATCCAATACATGCCCCATATTTTTAGGTAATGGAGTCAAGTGTTGGAAGTTTCCTGCATTTAAATGTGTTTGCATATGTAATCCTATATTAGTTGGGTTGACCTATATTCTTGCGCCATTAGGTCGGTTGTTTGAGAGGTCGAGTGCAATCGTTGGAAATAGACTCAATGTTGATATTCTGGTAATGTTGCTTGAAAAGGGTATTAATAGGTTGCCTGCTACACAATTTGTTCTATCCAATCCATCATCAATGAGCTAGTTGGACGAACCAGCCTGCATTAATGCTATAGCCAAACGACTCAAAGAATGAGCATGTTTTCCTTTGTAGGTTGTCACTACGATCATTGAGTCTTCGTCGCGTCTTTGAACCTGTACAAAATACACCATAATTTTAACATATTTATAGTAGCAGGTCAGTTTGTATGTAATCAACTTCATTCCAAAAAATAACAAGGTCTAACTAATCTTTTGACTTGGAAATTGGGTGCCATAACGAATTTGTAATAAGATCTCGGATTTGGATTGTTTCTTGTAATTTTTTGCCCATATTTTCGCCATTGGCAACCATCTCTTATTACATTAGAATGAATTACACATAAAGGGATAACAAGGATATAGAGAGAGAGAGAACAACACAAACATTACAAGTCACATATTATAGATACTAGTGCAGACCTATCTAAACACTAGTGCGGAGTATAGATACTAGTGCAGATCTATCTAAACCCTAGATTGATACTCATGACGGTTCAAAGCTCTATGATGCATGTCAATCGACTTGGCTTGGATGGGTTGGAATTTTTTTCACATAAATTCTACATATCATAAAATAAAGAATTTCATTATTACCATGGAATCCTTAGTTCTTGTCCACATGGATACCATTCTTTTTGGTGAAGCCGCAATCTGCTCGTTGGAGCCCTTGCTCATCCCGCTAAGATTCTTGTTTGGTAACTCATCCATAGACAAATTAATCATCCCATTATGAATCTGGTACAACTAGAGGTAATCCATCTTCCTTTTGTTTGGAGGAAGTCTCATATTGTCCATATATTTGAGGTTCTTCCCATCCATTTGATCCCAAACTCGTCATTTTGATAACTGCATTGCGACAGATATGGACGTTAATAGCTCCTGATAAGATCGGTTTATTTGTTGTGTTTTTTTCTCTAATGATGGTAGATATAACATTTTAAAACTTAGTTCATATAGCCTGCCCTTTCTTCATCATTCCTTGTGAAATCCTCGCTCCATTCTTCACTCCGAAGCCAAGGCTTGATGGATAGGTTTTAGTTGATATTCCATGACCATGAATCTATGAAAGGATGTTTAATATGTCCTAATTTGTAACATTATTTTGTCTAGTCAAAACACCTTGGAGAAAACTCTTAAGACACTAAAGGAAATATCATTTTTCTCGCATAGTGAGTTATTTTAACCAAGAATACCAATAGTTACATTTGTCATAAAAAGGAAGTGATGAGTTATTTTAACCAAGAAAACCAATAGTTACATTGGAGATAAAAAGTAAGTGATCAATTTAAAGGTGATAAAAAGGAAGTGATCAAATTAAAGAATTATGTTAGGAGAGAGATACAGATTTAACTATGGTTTTTACTGATAAAAGTTAAGAGTGTAGTTTTTTATGAACACATGTGAAAAGAGGAAAACAATGGAAACAATAAAATGTATACATAGTGATAAATACTATAAAAGAGGTGTCAATTCTCTTTAGCTTATTTAGTTAATGTGTGGGTCTCGTCGATATAGCGACTCTGGTTCCATTCCCCTTAAGGGGTGAGCTAGTTGGGAGGAGACACTTAAAATCCATCCAGTTGGGTGTGATCCTTTAGAGATTCTAGCAAACAACCAAAAAAATATAAACGAGATAAAAATATTAAAACACAAAGTAATCAAATAAAATAAGATCATTTTATCAATGTCCAACAAAAAACTACAAAAGTGGGTTAATGGGTCCATAAGGTGCATCCAACAATGAGAAATTAAGAAAATGATTGAATAATCCAAAACTGTCAAATTCCCAATATGTCAATGTTTGCAAGCATGCAACATTGTCTTTGTTCCACTCTATGCTAATAAACATGACTTCAATTACACCTTTTCCCTTGGAAATTCATGGTACTCAACCAACTACACAAATTGTTAGGAGCTCCACAAATTATGGACTTTAGTTAATTGTTGACCTTCAAACAAATGAGTTGTTGAACATTTCATATCAAGATTCAAATTTGTAAGTAATGTTTGGGGAAAAATTGTATCCCCTTCTAGCTCACATGAGAAATGTGAAAATCAAGCAAACCCTCTCAGAAAATATGGAGATGGTCACACACATATTACACCATGCACTCAAATTTATTATGAAGTTTCTTCTAAGACACTTCCTAATGGGATACATTTGTATGCAATACTATCTCCAACTATATTTCCATGGGTCTTTTCCACCAAATTCCAATAATGAGCATGCTTTAGTCTTGAATTTCTTGATATAAGCACGCTCATAAAATTACTACTCTAAATAAGCACATTAGTTTGTGGCCATTACTAGAACATTTTGGTAATTGTCAAACATTATGAAGATAATGCAAAGGTTGTGGCATTGATGCCTAGCACCACCTCTTAACTAAGAAGTTTAGTGTATACAGAATATAAATACCTTAGTTTCCTTCTTTGGCATGAAAAGATGTGAAACATTATTTGGCAAGGTAAGAAGGGATAGAAATGTATTTTTGATGAGTTTATTTTTAAGAAAAACATTTAAATTGAATGCAAAAACATATTTACATCGCTTTCATCATAAATTAAGTAAATTAGAATTAAGAGTCGGTTTTCTATAGTCTCATCTCCTACTTAGACATGTTCACTTTATTCCATCTCATTTGAAGTTTTTTATTTTAGTGACAAGAAAAAATGTAAATTTTAGTGTTTAAACAACTAGAGACTATCTTACTTTTATCTTCCATTGAAATGTGCTTATGTCTACATACATTTCTATTTTCATCATTGTCATGATCCTCATCCCCATAATCATCAGCATACAAAATCAAAATCCTTGAAATACAACTAAAGGAATACATTCAAAAATCATTTATATTTTAATTTATAGATACTTAGTTGAGGTAGGGGTTCAATTTTTAGCCTAGGGAGGATATCACTAGAATGGGGCTGATTTATTTGCTTAGAAGGTAATGACCAGTTTGGGGTTGAATTTCCAGTTAGGTAAGTAACCCATTGATGGAATTTGATGCTCAAGAGGTTTATTTTAAAAGATATACGATTTTATATTTTTATAATTATTTTTTTATTACAAGTAAACTAATCCCAACAAAAAATGGAATCCTAATATACACTCCTAATAAGGATCCCAATAAAAAACAATTAATTGAAAACAAAAAAGATAATGGATATTAAACAAACCCATATATATATATATATATATATATATGATGCATTTGCCATTATCGAGGATATATAGTTTAGGAAGGAATTTATATTATCAAAATGTTGGATACATTTCACAATAGAGAGCATGGTTTGATGAAAAATATCTCAAACAATATAGAGCCACAACTTTAATAGTTTCTTGGGCCATGTGGTTAGCACGTTAGACATGAAAGTATTTTTAAGGTAAGAGTTCACTTACTACATATTCAAGTGTAACATCAACTAAAGATAGTATTTGAAGGAATTAAACAAGTTCGAACAATAAAAAAAATCAAGAGTGGCATTAGGTGTACTCAAGGTATCTTTATAAGGTCGAGACACAACATAAAAAAATAACATAAATGACTAAATCATATTCTTAGTCATTTTTGGCTAGTCATATTTGTATTCTTGTGACTAAATTAGTCGCTTACTTTAGTCATTTTCATTTTAGTCACTTGTTATTTAGTCGTATATTGTATCACGTGACTATATTAGTCATTTATCTTAGTCGTTTTTAGCTGGATCACTTAAAATTGCTCAATTTTGGTCATTTATCCCTTGAAAAAACTGTGGTGACTAAATTTTTTAGTCGCCTAGTCACTTATCTCTCATTTTGTACTAGTGGAACAAAATGGGTCCTGAGTCATCCTCCACTATGGTATCATTATTGCACTCCCACCTTTGCCATATTATGTCACCAAAATGTAACCCAAGCTTTGACATCTGCTCAACAACAAAATTTCTCTCTCTAAAAATGTGTCGATCATGAATGATATAGAAAAGAGACGAGAGGAGAGTCTAATAACCTCATAAAAAAGAGGAACCAAATATATGTTATGTGGGGGGCCGTTGCTCTGCATCCAATTGCTAACTAAATTGGAGTCCCTAAAAACCTGCAGATGCCTAATACCTTTAGAAACAACTAGTTGAAGTAGAAATTTTAAAGCGGAGAGCTTTGCATAATTATTCATGTTCGGACCCACCACCACAAAGAATTTAATCCAATCATTATCAGAGGTGAGAGGATACCTCCTACTCCACTCTTAGAGGGATTTTCCTATGTAGCAAAATCAAAATAGCTCCAAGGGATAGATTTGTCAATAACCCCTGTAGAAATCCTTTTGGTCTTTGGATAGGTATCAAGCCTAATGATAGAATAAAAAAATGCCTAAAGCCTTTGACGCATAAATTTATGGAGGGATCAAAATATCTTCAAAAGTATCTTTGTTGCGAGCCAACCAAGATCCTTAGATCATCAAAGCAGACATATCTTTGAAATCCTTAGCAATAGGATCCTTCAACCAATCTGATAATTCCTCTTGAATACCCACACCAACCCATCTAAAAGGTTTTCCTTTCACAACCACATAAAGGACCACATCCTGGAGATATAAAAAAAATGAATGGACAAATGAGGAATGGTCTCATTCTCATCCCTACACACGGGGCATCGACCAAGCCCCGCTCAATTTTTTTGTTGAAGAAACTCTCATACTAGAACTCTATTGGAAAGAACAAGCCACAAGAACAATTTTCATTTTAACAGGAAACAAAGAGACCATAAGGTAGAACACCACCAGGGAGATCTTCTATATCCTCCTCCTATCTTATAATGGAGTATCCCACAATAGGAATATATATTCCCCCTTCTGGGTTCCTGCTCCACAAAATATCATCCTCTATGTTCATGATATGAATATGGAAATCCCAAAGCGCCTTAATATATCTATCCCACTAAAGATTTTCATTCCCATAGAAACCAAGTTGTTCAACCAATATCCATGCCTGAGAGTGCACATTATTCATTCAAGTATCAAAGACACGATAAAGAAAGTGTTTTCCTTGATCTTGGAGTGAGATAACTATCTTCGTAGGAAGGATGTGGTTCATTTCATTGCCTACCCACGGGTCCTAACCGACTCTCAAACATTTACCATTCCCAACTTTCCAAACTAGCCAGTCTTCAATAACATCAAATGCAAGAATAGTTGATTTCCACATAGGAGAAACATACCTCAAAGATCTGTCCCTTGCCCTAGACCATTTTTCCACTTTGTGGGGAGCAATATATCTCGGATCTATGACTGTATTCCAAAGACTATTTTCTTTCAATACTCGTCACACACCTCTAGTTGCTAGCGCCTTTGTGAAACAAAGAGGATGTTTAAGCCCCAAACCACCTCTATCCTTAGGCAAAGCAATTTTTTCCCATGCCACCCAATCATAAGCTTTATCGATCATATGACCATTCCATAGAAAATTGAAATAGATTTTCTTGATGACATTCATTTGTCTGCTGTAACATGTGGTACCATGACCCAAAAGGCAAGGATAGCTTCTAAGATTGAGTTCATCAGAATGGGTCTACCACTGCATGATAGACACTTGTTACACCACAACTGAATTTTCTTTTCCACCCTAGCAACTAACCATTTCGAGTCCTTATTATTATAGTCATTTGGTTTAATAATAAAACTTAAGTACTTAATCCCACTTTGAATGTCTGTCATCGAGTAATTGAATTGATCACTTATCCACATTATCATTTCATCTTCAATATTTAGGAAGGAAATGGAGGATTTTGTCTTATTAATGGCCATACCAATAGCCCTAGTAAAGGTGCCCAATAATGGTTTGATCTTAACAATGTCTCTCCTAGAGGCATCGACAAAAATAAGTATATCATCTACAAATAGTAGATCTAATATTCTTATATTCCATCCAATCAAGATACCTTTAAAAGTACCATTTGACTTTGTCATATCACTTGTACCAAGGCCTTCAACAATTAGTAAAAACAACAAGGTGGCCAAGAGGCATCCTTGTCTGAACCTTCTGTGTATATTTTCTTTCTCCGCTATTGCGGAAGGTGTTTGCTGTTAGCTTCCGCTATTGCGGATGGACATTCGGTTTTTGTACTTCGACTTTCTTTCCTATTTATTCGTTTTTTACCTCGGCTGACTTTCTTTCCGATTTATTCATTTTTTACCTCGGCTGAATCTTGGTTTTGCATCGAAACTTTTATCATTTCTTTCTTCTGCCGTTGCAGAAGGAAACTGCTTCCTCTTCCAATCAGTCCTTTAACGTTCGTAATTCCTAAGCCTCCAACGTTGCGGAAGGTCGCACACTTTAATCTCCCGCCATTACGGATAAAAGAAAGATTAACCTTGCCGATCCCTAGCGTTTTCTCTTCCGATTCAAGCGTTGTATGGCGGGGCGCGATACCCTTTTGATATCCGTTGTTGCGGCTGCGGTTTTGCTTTCGGTTCCGATCTTAGAAGTCCAACGCATGGTATTTGTTACCCGGTTATCTCCGTCGTTGCGAATGGATCTAGGTTTTGGTCTTCCACCGTTGCGGAAGGAAATACACTTTCGGCTGCTGATCCAAATGTCTCCGACATCCAGTTTTTTAAATTTTTCCCCGTCACGAGAATTGACAGTATGTATATATATGAGGTAAGGGGGACATGTTGGATTATTCTATTGGTATTTTCAACTGCTGTGCTCTGTCACCATCGTGTTGTCGATCGCTCGAATCTTGTTCGGACCCCATCGCCGGTACCCGCGTCCAGGTGGCAACTGTGGAGGCCTCAATTGTCTTCGTCTTGCCATACTCGTCGGTTACACATCAGTGACAGGTAGGCCCGTTGTTAACCTACCCTGTTCCATTCGAGGCATTGGATTGATGTTTGCTGCGGTTAGGTTTGTCGTGACTATTTCTCTTCCCCGTGATTGCACCTTTATATTGAAGAGTGTTGGGGGTCTTACTGTTCGCGGTCGGGGGACGCTTTTAACCAATGGAGTAGTTTTTTCGGCGACCTTTCGCAGCCTTGCGCGTAGTGAAAAGGGTTTGGTGTAGACGGCCGTTACAGCGTCTGCACCAAACTGCCCTAGGCGATGATGATTTTTGTAGGGGAGAGTTTTTGGTGGTTTTTTTGTGGCATTTGGTAGTTTTCCCCTTCTTGTGTGGATTTCATATTACCCGCACTTTCGAATAGCAAGCGTTTCGCCGTGCCTTTCCGCGCACCGTTGGTTTTTGTTTTGAATCCGAGCCAGAGGGGGAAGGGATGTGCCATTGCATTTAGGCTGTCGACCATTAGATTGCACGGGCAGTCCGTTTGAAAGTGTCGTTGAAAAGGATTGTAGGGGTTTTTGTCCCTTGTCTGTCCTGCGCAGCGAAATAACAATGGCGCCCGTAGAGAATGGGAAATTTCCTCATGTAGTATAGATGTTTCCCCGCTCAATTATATGGTTAAAAGTGTTTAATAGCCTACAACAGTGGTAGATTGCATATTCTATTGTATATAACTGTGTTTTCATCATGCTAAACATAAACTAAGCCACTACACATCGGGTTTTAATAGTTCTGTTAGTTAGTCCATTTCAGGCTATACATGCATATATTGCTTCATTGACTGATTGTTATCATTTTAAACATAGAAGAAATGGCACACTGCACATTAATGTATACAAGTTTTTCACTCAGCCAGGGGGGCTTAATGTTACAATTTTATGGCAGGAAGAGCTCACCATGTCAAAGAGACAAAAGAAGAAGGCCCCTGTGGTCGAAGAAGAGCCAGAAGTAGAAGTTGTCACTAAAATTGAATATATTTATGAAGACACTAAGTGCATTTCTGGTATCGAGCCTGAATACCAGTGGGGGGAAGTATACAGATTGATCACCCGAAGAGAGGTTCCTGACATGGGCTTAGAAGAAGAATCCTTATATGCCAACATAGAAAGATATTCCCTGGTGAAGATCACCACCAGACCAGAGTTGTTCCCGTGCTCTTAAGTAATCGGATGGATTCTGCCTCGGGCATATGTCACAACAATGATTCTGGAGGATGTTAACAAACAGGGCTATGCTGCATATAGCCCTGGATATGTAGCTCTGGCTTATCACCTTCCAGAAGCCCAAGTATTTTATCTGATGACTGGCTAAACAACATTAGAATGGATCTGGTGGAGACATTTAAAAGGATGATGTTGCAAGGAAAACATTACAGATACAGACCAGCAGGTGATTACGATACAGCTAGCTTAAGGGCTCCCTACAGGTTCATAGCTTTAATGCTGAACCGGATTTTTGGAAGGGAACATGGTAGATTCTTCAAGTTAGAATGGATCCCAATCATTTTTCATGTTGCAACCCAGGGGACAATTTTCAACTAGGCCAACATCGTATCCAATAGTCTTTTCACTTGCTTGGCTTTAGCTTTGGGAGGTGTACACCAGAAGAGATGGGAATTCTATATGAGTTCCATACTGATAGACTGTATACTATGCAACCAGCCTTTCCCTGGTCTTAGGTGCATCTGGGACAGAGAAAGAATTCTTGTTTATGCTGCTTATAAACCATTGTGGGCACATAAATATCACAGCCATTACAGAGAAGTCTGTGAACACTTCCTTATGCCTCTATACACACTCATTTTCCTAAAGGAGTGTGATTGTATGTTGGAGGAGGCCCTACAAGTAATAGCGGAGTATGCAGACTACGATTTGACTGAAAATGGCCTGTACTTCAGGATGTTTGGAGGTTCGATAGCACCTTCCCTGCTGCCTAAATACGCAACTGATTACATTATTCATAAGGAGGCAGTCAGACAAGTGTTCCTGGATGGAATAGGTAGCTTTCTGTTTGAGCACAAGGAGACAGCCTATCCCCCTTTGCCCTTCAAGCTAGGAAGCTACAAGTTCACCAAAGTGAAGAAGGACGATGAATTTGTAGAAGAACTGGAAAGATTTCATTTTGGCGAAATGCCCTTCCGCGGGAATGATACTCAAGGCAAAGTGATTGAACACTGTAAAGAGCACAATGTGCATTTTGAGTATACCCACCATTTTGATAGGGAATAATCTGTCTTCCGAAATGCCTCAAACATGAAAACACTGAGGAGAAGATTCAAGAAGAAGATCACCACCAAAGGTGGGAAGGGGGATGAACAGGCTAAGGCTGATGAAGAGGCCAGAAGGAGAAATGAGGAAGCTCAGAGGTTGGCACAAGAAGCTACAGGATGGCTGCATACAGAAGAAGAAGCGAAAAGAAGAGCTGCTCAAGAAGCAGCTAAGAAAGCAAAAGAAGCAGAGGAAGCCACTAGAAAAGAAGAGGAAGAAAAGAAAAGGAAGCTGGATGAGGAGCTTCAAAAGTAAGAAGCTGAAAGGCTGACACAGACGGAACAGTCAGCTTCTGAAACAACTGCAAGGCAGACCCAGGACATGGAGAACCCCAAGGTTCAGGACCCACAATTACCTGTTGCCAGCACACCCATGGTCAACACACTGAAGTTGGTCCCCTTTGTGCATAAAAAGGGAGAAGAAATCCCTAATTTTAACAGTGTGTTTTATGACAGGGCTACAAAGAGGATAATAAAGATAACAGAAAAGAGGGTTGAAACAGGAGATATGCCTGGTAAAATGATAACGGATACGGCTGTTATGTTGGGAACAGACCAAGATCCAAGACTAACCCTGAGAGCTGGGACTGCACTACTCCATGCCTCAGAAGATAACATGGACAAGGTAATAACTGACTTGGAGCAGTCCAAGAAGTCCTCTGCTCAGTTGAAGGATACATTGAGACGAGAAAGAGAGGAAGGCCATAGGCTGAAGCGGAAGTATGAAGACATGCAGAGGGAGATAAAGCTTTCTAAGGCTGAAATGCAAGCCCTCCAAGTAGAAAGACAGGTTATGGAAAATACACAGGAAGCTTTGGAGAAAGTGCAGAAAGAATGTCAAGAGCTGAAGATAGAAAAGGAATGGCTGCAGTAGAAGGTAGAAGAGCTAGAAGAGCAGCAAAGGATTATCTTACATGCCAGTGAGATGCACTCCCAAGAACAGGCAAAGAAGCATCAAGAACAGATCTCTTCTTTAACAACTGCTCTGGAGGAAGCAAGGGGGCAGCAAGTTAACCTCCAGCCATTCAAAGAGCATGTCTTGGCCCAAAAAACCAAGATGCTACAGCTACAGACTGTTGTTGAAGAGGAGAGATGTAGAGTGTTGCAGATCGATGGCCGATTGGAAGAGATCTTGGAAACTGCATCTTACTTTGTGGACAGATCTCAGGACATCCTCGAGGTCCTGGCTGCAAGAATGGCGAGGTTGGAAAGCAATGAAGAAACTCCAGCAGAGCTGCCATCAAAATATAAACAAGCCCTCAAGCGGGATTACGACTTAATAGAATTTGCTATTAACACCGCAAAGGATTTCAAGAAAGCAGCCAAGAAGACAAAGGGAGCCTGCGCAGAATTTTTTAGGAGAGTCCTCATTACATACAACCGGTGCCAGGTAGAAGCCGAGCAGAGGCTGGATGATTTCCCGGACCACAATTCATTTGTGGAGATATTGTAGAAAAGACATCAGGATGAAGAAGCAAGAATGCAACACATTAAGGCCATTGATGACCAGATCCTGAGAAACGAAGTAGGCCATTCGGCCATTAGTGTGCAACTTTTGGAAGACCAGCTTCGGTTAAGCGCAGCCAGAGTGGAGGCTATAAAGAACCAAGCCGAAAAATTTGAAATCAACATTCAGTTTTTGGAACCCTGCGCATTTGAGGGCATTGCCTCTGATGCTGCGGCATGAAAAAAATTTCTAGATGCCCAAGTGGGACCCTCCTCATAAAGGATCGGTCATTATTGTAATTTGTAACTATTTTTGTAAAACATTTAAGAAAAGTAGAACGTTAGGAAACGAGGGGTTGGGAAGCCCAAAGGTCACTTTGAGCAGCCCAACAGTCTCACCCTTTTGTATAAATGTGAAAGACTTAGAGGGAAAAAGGGCTTTTTCCCAGTTAGACTAGAAAGCGATATTGTAAGAAGAACTATTTCTCTTTGCAATAAAGAAATATGGTTTGCCTGTTGGAGAAATATTGGTGGAATGTCCAAATGTTATGCTGTGGATGGCTGAAAGATGAACTATTTTGTTTCCCAGCTTTTTGTCCATTAACCGTGAGATCGTTCTAACTCTTTGAACCTATGTTCTTGTTTAAATGATTTCTAGTTTATTTTGTGGAATGACCACCTTGAGTAATGTATGCGGTTCATAAAACAATTGGCTATCTGGTTGTTGAAATATCTTTAATCGTTCATGCATTGTGGAAAGAAAGATCAGCTAACTGTAGTTTCTCTTCATATTGCATGTACACTACACATTACTCACAAATAATTTACAATCTGGCTCCCCGGGGATAGGTAGATAGATAGATAGTTAGTTCATTTCATTGCTGCATATGTGATTTAGATGCAGGCGAGTCTAAGATGAGAGGTAAGAACCTGCGCATCACGTTGTGACTGCTCCCGGCATCCGAATCATCCTGCATGGTTAATTAGGCATCTGCATATCATAATAAAGTCAAAAAATACAAAATATACACGGTGGACCGGGCCGCAACCGGTAAAACCTTTGTTTTTGTTACTTTAACCTACGGTAGCCGGACCGCAAAACAGACGGATTCCCCATACCAAACAGTCACGGGCTAGTTGGGAACGTTGACTGGGGAGAATCCCTTACTGTTGTTGCCTGCGAATTTTCGGGCCTCAACACCTTCTACCCAGTCTAAAGAAGTTTGAATCATATGCATTAATTAAAACTGCAAAGGAAACATAATGTACGTAGGACATTATCTAGTTAACAAAAGGTAGGTGTAAACTAATATAAATAAGTACGAACTTGAGATAAATCCAATTTACCTGATCATACGCCCTCTTTCAAGTCTATCTTAAAGATAACAGAAGGAAGATTCCTCAATTTTACAGTATGTAAAATTTCCTGGGCAGTACCGATAGCTTCATGGATTTGCCTTCCTTCTAGAAAGGAAAATTGTTCATGTAGCATATTCTGAAAAAATATCCCTTTAAGTCTTCTAACTATGACCTTAGCAGTAAGCTTGTAAATAGAATTGCACAAAGAGATAGGTCTATAATTATCAAAAGTGCCCCCCTTAGCCTTCTTAGGAGCTAGAGCTATAAAGGCGGTCGAATTGAAATCAGTAAGAACTCTGCCCTTCACTCTAGATTCTTCAATAACAATTAATGGATCATTCTCAAATAAATCCATGAACCCTTTGAAAAATTCATAAGGACATCCATCTGGCCCCGAAATTTTGCCACTTTGCACGGAATTGATAGCAGATTTTAATTCACTCGTATTTATAGACGCCTGAAGATCATCGTTTTATTCATCATTAACAAAATGAGAGAAAGTTTAACATAGATGCATCATCTGGAGCATGGAGGCCCTCTGACATTTTTTGTAAACCTTTTTGAAATGGTTAACCCCTCTAGCAACAAACTCTTTGAATCTAGAGAGCTCTACTCTTCGACTTGGAAGTTGCTTCTTCTTCTTTGAGTAGTTGTCTTCTATCGGATTCCATTTCAACTATTATTCTCTTGTGATTTGTAGATGAAAATCCTCCAGGATTGTTTACATAGAATGCAAGTAGGAATTCATCAATTCTTTTTAGCTCTTTGTGCTTAGCCTGCTCTTTCTCATATGTCCAAGATACTGTCAAATATTCAATCATTTTAAGGTTATTATTTAATTGAATGGCTGACAATTCAGGTCTATTCGGATCATAGGGAACCCACACCCTTGTGACAAGATTCATGTATTTGAATTCCTTCAACCAAGCAAATTTGAACTTATAAGGACTAGGAGGCCTATGAAGAGTGAGCTCCAGTTCCAAGAAAATGGGGTGATGATCAAATTCCTCCCCTTTCCAAATCTATTATCTAGCCCCAACAACTAATGATAATTCCCTTTCGTTTAACAAAAATCTATCCAATCTCTTTCCAATATAAGTTGGGACCGTTCTCATATTAGTCCAGGTAGGAATCATTTGCATAGGAGCTCCATTGATTTTCCCCCCATGTGATTTAAAAAGAGAACATCATTTTCCCTGGGATAAATTTCATGTGACATGCTTGGTGAAGGTTGTTTGTAGCATGTTCATCAGTTTTTTTCCAGTGATCTCGTGATCCACTGTGGGGTAGACTATGATGATTATCTATTTTTTTTGGCAAATTGGTAAAGATTTGTAATGGTGAAAGTCAGTATAATCTGATATAACATTTTGGTATTGTAAATGACTTTAAGGTCCATGAACATATATTTTTTTTTTGGAACATGTCTCAGGAAACCCTCAAGTACTTTCCTTCATTTTGAAGACAGTACCCAAGGTAAACCGTTGGCACGGATTATAGGGCCTAAGCCAATGGGGACATCGAGTGAGGCGTGAGTGAGGCCCTTGCATAGCCACCTAGGGATTTGACCTCGATACCTTGTGTTTACGAATACAACTCTCAACCACTCAAACTAAGCCACTGAGCTTTTTTTTTTATTAATAGAATGAAGTGTGACTTTTTTTCTATGGAAAAAAAACAATTAAAGTATTTTAAATCAAATAAGTTTTTAAAGTATTTTAATTCAAATGAGTTTTTATGAATTTGTTTCCTTTCTAAATACATTTAATTCATCATTTTGACATGTAAGAATATTTTTCGAGTTCCACTATTACTTTGTTCTAAATATAATTACACTATTACTTTGTTTTAAATGTAATTATTTTTTAATGCAATGTTTCATGACTTATCATGTAGAAGCGATGAAACACTAGTAATTTTTCACTTAAATTAAAGTAAAGAGGAGGTGATTCCTCCTTAGTTATTTGCAGCCAATCATCTGAAGCCCTTCTTGGACAAATCTCTCTCATACAAACAGTTTGGTTTTCTCAAAAGCAGGAATATCTTGGAACCAGTAGGGATCACACAGGAAGTTCTCCATACTATAAAAGCAAAAAACTTGGGTGCTCTTGTCCTCAAGATTAACCTTATGAAATCCTTTGACAGAGTCAACTGGACCTTTGTGAGACTTGTCCTTTTACAAATAGGTGTTCCCATGGAAGGGGTGAACTGGATCATGGGCTGCCTAGATTCTACAAATTTATCGGTACTCATAAATGACACTCCTTCTGGTTTTTTGGCGGCTTCAAGGGGTATCCAGCAGGGATGCCCCCTCTCCCCCCTCCTCTTCCTTCTGGTTATTGAAGATCTCAACCTCATTATCAAGGAGTTCCATTTGAAGGGGAATATCCAAGGTTTAAATATCTCTCCTATGAAAGTTGTAACACTTCTGCTCTTTGTCGATGATGTAATACTCTTTGGCATTGGGGCCTTATGTGAATGGCAGGCCTATTATGATTCTCTGAACATATTTTGCTCAACTACAGGTATGTGTATCAACACTAAAAAATATTATTTCCTCTACAATGAAACTGATGAGGAGATCAAAAATGGCATCATGGCTCTTCTCCCTTACAAAATGAACCACATTGATGAGGACTTCAAATATTTGGGTTATCGTTTAAGACCCACCTGCTATGGTACAAAGGACTATAGATGTATTGTCAAGAGTTTTGAAAATAAAATTAGTCATTGGTCATTGTTGTAATCTCATAGATCACATAAGGTTATAAATAATACATACCAAAACATACATACATAACAAAGACAAGAGATAAGAACAAGTAGATGAATTAATAGATTATATTAACATGAATGGGTCCATACAATACAGAGAACTGAACCGAGTTCTCTTCTGGCTCAACAGCCTAATATATATGATTACAAAACAGTTACAAAATAACTACCTATCAGTTCGGTGAACCGACACGACCTTAGGTGGCCGACCTAATATCTAGTTTAGTCAGCCGATCAACTAAGTCGGCTATAATTCAAGTCGACTTACAAACTTGCTCCTCCAACATCTCCCCCATGAACAAAATGTTTCTTCGTCCCGAAGAAATAGGGAGGTACAAAAATCTTCCTACCTATCTTAGTAGCCATTATGATGTGCTTGGTCTTCATGGGCTGTGAAGTCTGATGGTCGGTCTTTTCTATGCACAAACTTCGACAATTGTTGGGGCTGTCACTACTAGGTGATGTTGGAAATCCGTCCAACTTTGCAATATTTTCTGGATGTCGATGGTGAGTGTAGTCGGACTTGATAAGATCGACATCTTCTATGAAATGGAGATTTCAGCTATTCTCTCCATGTCGGGACCCATAAACTGGTCCTTCTCCTATGCAGTCTCTATAAGTCGTTTCATCTGCGGGTAGATGGTTTCGACTTTTTCCAAGTTGGGGATAGCTTGGTGCACCCACTGATGAGATTCCCGCTCAAGTTTCTACAGTTTAGTTGTCTCCGGCACTATTTGATCTTCAATTGTGCTTCTAAGTTTTGTATCAGTGGTCTTCCTCTTCTCAAGTACTTGGATTTCCTGCCGGGTCTGCCTGGTTTGTTGATAGACTTGCCCGTAGTAAGCAGGCGAGTCTCGTAGTATTTCTTCCGTGATAACAGACTCTTCCATGTGATCTTGTAACATTTTGTAGGCTTCAGAAAAGGCGGTGTGTTGCGCCATCAACAGTCGGATAGTTTCTTCTTTCTGCTCCTCCTTTGTTTCCTGAATCTGTGCTTGGAGTGCCGACACTATGATTTTAAATAGCTGATTAGCTCTTTCAAGTAGTTTGTCGGTGTCGACCTCTACTGGTCCTGACATTACTGATTGTGCAAGGTTTCTGCATTTGTTGAGGAACTCGACCTGTTCTTCGTCCTTGTTGTCGAGTTCCTTACATCTCTGCTGGCTCCTTGTCTTTGCTTCGACTGCTAGGGCTTTTAGGAGTTGTCCTAGCTCTGCATTGGTCAATGTGGTTGCATCTTTCAATTTGATATGGACCTTTGATGGCTATCCATGAGGCTCCTTCTTCTGTTTCTCCTTCTTCTTCTTATGCTTTTCCATTTATGTTTGTGTCAGCACCTGTGTACCAGCAAAAGTTGAGTCGGGATTTTTGGTTTGTGGTATAGCAGTGGTTGATGGTTTCTCTATTTAGGGAGGTGGGATGACTACTGCCTTTGGTTGGTTAGATGTAGGGGGTGCATAAGTGGATGCAGTTGGTGCTAATGGTTGAGGTGGGGGTAGTTCTAGTACAGCTATTTGGATCAGGGGTTCTAAGTCGAGGGGTGGTGGGGGTGGGGGTGATGGGGTTGGGGAATGGTCGGGTCTGATTGGGTTGGTGGAATTATAGATGAGTGGTGGGTTATCGGTCTGAGGGGTTGAATCCAAGTCGGAGAAGAGTTGGTTGATTTCTTGATTTATGTCTTCGATATTTTCTTCTTCTCCTCCTTCGGTCGGATCAGTGTCTAGTAGGTGGGGTTCTGGTACAGTCAGAGTAATAGTCGAGGTCCGACGTTCAGCAACTTCAACTTCCTTGTATGGATTTCTCTTAAAGGTCGAAGTGATAGTTGCAAAGATATTTGGTTTGTGGGGTATTTGGCCAGTTTGGGGGACTGGTAGTGGGTACCCACCGACTTCGAAGAGAGGTGATTTTGTAGAGAGCTTATGTACCTGGGTGAAGATCGCATGCAATTTTTCTATGTAAGCCTGGAGGTCTTTGTCCCTGTCAAACTTCTCTTTCATAGCTTCCGACATAGCACTTTTGCACAAGTCAAGTGGGCTTATCGAATTTTGTTCTGGTATTTGCTCCTCTGATACTTTTGTCGGGGATGGAGGTGGAGGCGTAGACACAAGATCTACGACGATTTCAGGCGTCGACGTGTGGGTGATCTTGGCTTTCTTTGGTCGACCTGGTAGTGCCCCTGCCTCGACAAATCTTTGGAACTGGGTTTCCACCGGCACTTTATTTGCTGCAGCATCTTCTATTATGTCGATGGTCGTAGCTCCCAGTTCCTCCTCGTCGTTTGATGATTCTACAATGATAAGCTTGCGCTTACCTTTTCCTTGTTGTCGTTGTTGTGTTCTTATCCTCTTTCTTGCAATTGCTATATCTTTCGACAATTTTCTTATAATGTATTTTGTGATAGCATATTATGGGTTTTCTAGTTCTGTCTCTCCCCTTGGCTCCTGGGTCAGGATGAGACTTTCTGTAGCCAGAGTGATTACCTGCTACTCTTCCTGTGTTTCCTCTATCTGTGGTTCTGCCCTCTATGTTGTCGGAGGTTTGATGATTATTTGAAGTCGACCAGTGTGTTCGACCGATGTCTCCTCCGACACAAAGGTACTGATGTAAAGGTTCGGCTCATAATCCTCTTCTTTCTCCTGGTGTGTTAATGGCTTCTCGATTGAGAAGTCGATTCCCTTGGCCTTTGCTGGAATTTGTATTTTTGTCCTAGCTTGTCGAGACAGTTCCCGAAAGATCTGTTCGACCAATGGATAATAATCAAGGGCCTTTGCATTTGATTTTTTGCCCTACATGTACCACACCGAAGTATGGTCGAGCTCTAGCTGGATGTGGGACTTTTTCGGTAGACTTCATCGGATGTTTTGAGACACCCTCCATCTAGTCATGTGGACTTTTAGCTGTTGGAGCCAGTTCTCCAACAACACTTTTCCGTCTTCAAGTTCCTTCAAGGTTCCTTTCTGGCAAAATGGTTTGAATCTCCACATGTGGAACCTTGTCAGTTCTTGAAAATTTTGGTTTCCTTCAGGGAAAATATGGTACATGACTATCCATAGTATGAGGGATGGGAACCTGATTATTCCTCCCATCTCTTGGCATCTTTCATAGATGGTCTTGACCATGTCGATGACATATTCAGCCCATCTGTATATCTTTCCATTTGTCGCAATAGTGTCGACCGCTTCTAACATGTCAAGTTTGAGGTCGTTTCCTTGACCTGCCATTATAAGTGTAATAGAGATGATTTGGGCCACAATTTGTGGTGTTCGAGCCGTAATTTGGCTAATCATCAACCCTTTAGAATTTTTGCCCGACGTTGAGCCTGTAAGTTCTTCGACCAGTCCTTCTTTGATACCGACTGGTACCGGGTCTCCTTTGTTTGAGAGACGTCAACTTGGAGATGACTTCCCCAGAGATGTCGACCGGTTGGTCAAAGTAGAACTGACCGTTGTGGTATTGGCTTATGACAAATTTTACAGCTATTTCCTTGGTGCCACCGAAGCTGGCCATGAGCGGTGCATTGGCATAGTTGAAGATGGTACTCTATTGTATTTTCTCCATGGTTGGAGTAGGTTTCTTATTGACGTAAGCCCATTCTTTCATCTCGGTCCATAGTTTTTGCCATGAGCCCTCCTACACCTTAGCATTCTTAATATTCTTTAACCTTCGGACTAAAGGTGTTTCTGCACTCTGTAATTCCTTGGCTTTGGCTGAGGCTCTAGTCTGTTTGGGTGCCATCTTGTCGGTATGGTGGTCGATTTCACTAAGGTATTCTCGGCTTTCAGTCGTCTCGATGCTCTGATGCTTTCTCTGTATGAATTGTGGTGAATGATCCTTCGGCGGTGCAGTATTTATAGGGGACACTTTGGATGTTTTCGTCAATGAGTGTATTAATGGCAGACATGATGTTCCAGCTGGAACACTTGAGTGTGTGTTAATGGCGAATTGGTTTCGACGCTCGAGGTCATGAATGCGTGATGGGACTCTCGAGGTCATCGGTCGATGTCAGTTATGAAAATGGTCGATGGGCATGATGTCGGTTGTCGAAGTGGTGATTTCCTGTCATAATTTTTTGCATGTACGGTATAATTTTGCTTTTTGGATTTTTAGATTTTTATAGTTTTTGTTTAACCATTATGGTCGTTATATGATTTGTTTTTTATTTGTTTGTTTTAGTTTCTGTAGCGTTTTAGTCGGGCTCCATTAACGAGTTTCTGAAATACTATGCCTTGTAACGTTCTTAGTCGGACTGATCCGTTGGTATGTATCTCTTCAACAACATAGGGTCCCATCCATTCTGTATGTAGCTTTTTAGGTTTACCTTTTACCCAACTATTGTATAGTAAAGCAAGATCTCCCACCGACAAGTTTTTGTTTTTGATGTTTCTGTCGTGCCATGCTTTTTGTTGATGTTTCTGAATTTCTTGATGTTGCATCGCAAGTAGTCGATGTTCTTCTAGTTTACTCAGTTGTAGTATTCGGTCCTTTCTTCCTTGTTCGACATCGACATGTAGGATCTCTGCAATAATAGGTGCCTGTTGTCGAAAGTGTAATCAAACTACTACTTCTTGTCCATAGACTAGTCGAAAGGGGGTTTGGTCAGTTAAGCGTTTATATGTTGTTTTGTATGCCCATAACACTACAGGTATTTTCTTATCCCAGATGTCCTTATCAGCATTACATATTTTGGTTAGTCCTTTTGCTAATGTT
This sequence comes from Pseudotsuga menziesii, assembly GCA_001517045.1. Lineage (NCBI taxonomy): Eukaryota > Viridiplantae > Streptophyta > Pinopsida > Pinales > Pinaceae > Pseudotsuga > Pseudotsuga menziesii. Next base: position 169,093 of record LPNX010250789.1, read on the forward strand.
TTATTAAATGCTTCAATTGCTCCATTCGACTGAGGATGGTATGTTGTACTCCAACGATGGTCGATTTGGAATTGGTAGGTTAGGGTTTTGATAGTTTTATTGATAAAGTGTGTTCCCTGATCACTGATTAAGGTTAGTGGACATCCAAATATGGTAACAATATTCTCATAGATGAATTTAGTAGCTATCTCACCAGAACATATGTCAACTGGTCCTGCCTCTGCCCATTTGGTTACATATTTGACTGCAGTTATGATATACCTTGCGCCTGTCCTTTTTGCTGGTATAGGAAATGGTCATATGAAGTCTATGGCCCAAATTTCAAATGTCAAACTTGGTTTTACTGATATCAAAGGCATTTCTATGCTAGGCAGGGGTTGACCTAGTCATTGACATCTGTCACATTGACTTACAAAAGTTTTGCAATCTCTGTGAAGTGTCGGCCACCATAACCCCGACTGTTGGATTTTCTTTGTAGTTGTGTCTGCTTGGAAATGTCCTCTTGCAGGTCCATAATGTGCTTCATGCATAATGTTGTCTCTTTCATGTTCCAGTACACACCTTTTGAGGATGTCATCTAATCCCATCTTGTAAAGAAATCCATTTATAAGACTGTATGGCGCAGCTTTCATAGCTAGGATTTGTTTCTTCTTTGTACTCATTCCTTCTGGTGCTTGTCCATCTTCTAAGAACTGGGCTATTTCCTCTAATTCTGCTGGGACGGCTTCTATCTGAAATATATGTGCATCAGGTAAGTCATCTTCGACTCTTGTTGGTTCCTCTCTTGTGTCGATTCGGGATAAGTGGTCGAGACCGACATTTGACTTACCTGGTCTAACAACGACTTCGAATTCAAATTCTTGAAAGAGAAGTAGCCATCGACAGATTATTCCATGGTGTAGTGGTTTATTCACAAGGTATTTTAATGCCTGATGATCAGCGTCAAAGATAAATGGATTAGCTAGGAGATAGTGTCGATATTTTTGTAGTGCAAAGACCATTCCTAATGCTTTTCTTTCTGTTGTCGAATAGTTTCTCTCAACTTTGTTTAATTTTCTGCTATTGTAAACTATAGGGTCATCCATTCCATCATCTCCTGGTTGAGTTAAGATTGCTCCTATTGCTAGGCCTGATGCATCAATATGAACATGGAATTTGATCGACCAGTTTGGAAACCTTAGGATTGGTGCTTCGACTAGTTTTCTTTTTAATTTTTCAAATGATATATGGCACTCCTCTGTTCAGTTGAACTCTTTATCTTCCGTCAATAGTTCTTCAAGTGGATAGGTCATATTTGAATAATATCTTATGAATTTTTTGTAATAGCCTGTGTGGCCAAGTAACACCCTAACTTGTTTTGGGTTTACTGATGGTTTTAGGTCGAGGATAATTTTGATTTTTGCAATGTCGACCTTAATACCTTCTTTACAGACAATGTGCCCTAATAATATCCCTATGGGGGTCACAAATATGCATTTATTGATGTTCAGGGATAGTTGAATTTGTCAACATCTCTTCAACATAAGCCTTAGCCACTTGCAATGGTCCTTTAACATGGAGTATATTGTCCAATTGTCAAAGTAGACTGCCATGGTCTTGTAAATATATTCTTGAAATGTTTTGACAACAATTCTAGAAAATACTGCAGGTGCATTTTTTAATCCAAAAGGCATAACCTTATAAGAAAATGAGCCAAATTCACATACAAATGTTGTATTTTTTCTGATCCTCTTTGGCTATTGGCACTTGATTATAACCTGAGAATCCATCTGTAAATGAGTAGCATTCATGTCCTGCAACCTCATTTAAGATTTCATCTGCATAAGGAGTTGGAAATGGATCTGTCAGTGTGACTTTATTTAGTTCTGAAGTCGACACAAATTCTTAGTTTGGTCGGATCATGTTTCTTAGGTTGTACAACCATTGGACTTTCCCACTCTGATTGGTCAATAGGATAGATGATGCCTGCTGCCATCATGTTATCAATTTCCTTTTTGACTATCTCTTTGTATTTGTGAGCTAGCTTATATGTCCTTTTATTCACAGGTTGAACATCAGGTTTAGTGTCAATCTTCATTTCTCCCATTTCGTGGACTAAACCTTTGAGATCTATATAATCTCTAGCAAATACATCCTGGAATTCTTTTAATAGGTTCACTACTTCTGTTGTTTGTTCTTCATTCCAGTAGTCTCCAATCTTGGCCATTTTTGGTCAGTCATCATTTGAGATGTCGACTTCTCTGGTTTTGACTTTAGCATCTAGCCATTCTGGAGCTTTGGCTTCATTGATTGGTCGGCTTCCTTCTTTAAACTGGGAGAATGTGGCAGGAAAGTCAGCTGCAGTCATTATGTCAATATCCTCTTTGTCGGTTGTTTCAACTTTGAATACTGTACAAATAGGTTTGGTTGTTTCAACATGGTTTGATTTCCATCTGAAGCTTTTCCCTTTTGTATTTTCATTTTCTAACTGTAGTCTTATCGACTGTGGTATTGTCCCGGTTTGTATACTGTTACATTTCATTGTCTGTCGGTTATCTTTTAAGGGTTTGTTTTCTGTCGGCTGTATAAATTCTTTAATCTGTTTTGTTGTTTCAACCAACTTTTCATTTAGTGGGATGAAGTTGAAATCTTTAATGAAATTTTCTCTGATTTCATGCCATAAGAATGTTTCACCTCTAGCTTCTTCCATTTTATACCATTTTTTTAGTAAGTCGGAGAGAGTTGATGGAAACAGGTGTGGCCATGCTCGTTCATCTTTGTATCCAAGTTTTCTCCATTCTTTTTCACATGTCTTTATATGGTTTTCTAGATTCTGACCTTGAGTCAATATGGATATCTGAGCTTGTTTGGTTAACTTCTTTCCTCCAAACCTTTCGACAAAGTAAGTCGAAGCTAGTGACCAGGTCTGCAATCGTGTCTGATGGGTATCCCACCATCTAGCAGCTTGTCCTGTAAAAGTTTCTACTAAACTTTGTAGTCGACCATGTTCACCAATATTTTTGGAAACTTGTTCTATGTGCATGACTAGTGATTCTCTTTCCTTATATCTTGGTACTTGAGTAGTATTTACATTGGTAGGTTTTAAAGTAGGGTATTCCCTAATTTTCTTCTCAAAGATTTTTGGGACAATGGACACTATGAAGCACTGTTGGGTGGGCTTTTTCTGTACTTTTTGAATAGTCCAACAGCCTCTTGCTTGTGTTTCCTAGTTCTCGACTTCCTAATCATATAATTTTGCGTCTGAATTATAACCGACTGAGTCTTGATTTCCTAAGTAAATTTCACGATATGTGTTAGGTTCTGTGTAATCTTCGTTATTCTGTATCTGGTAGAGTTTTCGGATATCGACTTCTTCGTCGATAGGTTCTATCCATGGTTCTCCTTGGGATGGATGAATAGGTACAATGACCTTTTGTCCATTTCCTTTTAATTTGATTCTCTCTTTGTCCAAGGATATCGATGTTTTCATCTTTCTACCCCAAGGTTGACCGACTAACACTGGGAAGGAACTGGATCCTTCCTTAGGGTCAATGATTTCGAAGTCGACTTTGGTCGATATTCCTTTTATCATTGTATCAACATTTTTCCAGACTCCAATAGGTTCAATTAGACCCTGGTCGGCTAGTTTGAGGTATATTATTGACTTATATAGTCAAGGTTTGCCCATTTGTTCCCAAGTGTCACGAGTCATGATGTTTACTTGTGATCCAAAGTCAAGCACTACTTTTCGGACATGGTATCCTTCAATTTCCAGGTCGACAAGTGGGTCGGCATCACTTTTATCTTTTTTATTTAAACTGTAGATATTCTTTGTTTTTTTTTCGATGTTGTTGTGTTTTATTTCATATAGCAAATCGATGAACTGGGATACTGAGTTGTCTTTTTGTACGAGCTGTATTAATTCTTTTATTGTGTTATGTCGATTGTCATTAGTCTCTTCCTGTCATGCAAATTCTTTGAATACATTTGTTGCTTCTTTATATGTTTGTTTTTCTTTAAGTAGATCAGGGTAGACATTCTTTTCTTTTACTTTGTTGATTTTTGGGTTATCACTTCCTATTTTTGTCCCTTGTCGGGTTACAATATGCAAATTCTTTGTGTTTATTACATCATTTTTTTGCACGCACGACAAGACATTAACATTCTTCTTTTTATTTATTTTATCTAGCATGGTAGGGCAATCCTCTAAGAAGTGATCCCCTACTCCACAACTAGTACATAATTTGAGGTCAGTTCTATCTTTATATGGACAGTCTGCATACCGATGTCCCTCCTTATAGCATGTAAAGCATTAGATGGGTCGATGTGGTCGGTTGTCTCGATTTCCAGAGAATCGACCTCGACCTCCATAGCCTCCATGTCGATTGTCATATCGGCGCTCGTATCTTCGACCTTCATATCTCTGATTGTTCTGATCGTTTGGTAAGTTGTTTGGTCATTATTTTGTGCAACTGCAGTGGTCTGGTAGACTGCATGATAATTCTGTCGGTTCTTCAGGTTCAGATGGCAGTCGGTTGTGTTATGATTTTTAGTTTCGCAGATTGCACACCAAGATGCCTTGCCATTCTTCATGTTGAACGGGCAATCTTTTGTCGAGTGGTCTTCGTGCTCCTAGAAAATGTCGCAAAACATTTAGTCTGTACGAATCGAACGTCCTGTCTACAGTTGCCTTTGGAGTGTTCGGTCGTCGAGCACTTCGTGCACCAGGTATCCTAATATTTGAGGTTTAATTCTTTTAAGGACTTTTGTACGATCTCAAGCTGTTCTTATATTATGTGATCGATGGAGTATGAGGGTATGTCCTCACCCATTTCTACTTGGAGAGATTTTGTAAGTGCATCTTCGTAAGTCTTGAATGTCTCCAGACATATATGTCGGTGAATTTTCTGTGATAAACCTGCAAGAAACCACTGGATTAATAATTGTTCATCTATAACATAGTCAAGTTGGCTAAGAAGGTCTTTCCGTCGCTTATCATAATCATAGACAGTTTCTCCTGGCTTGTGCAATGTTGTTTTTAATTTCTTTGCTGCCAGATGTTTTGCATCTGGAGTTTTGAAAAATGATAGAAATTCCGATTTGATCTCGGCTTTGGTTGCTCGAGGTTGTCTTTCAAAAAAGGTCATATACCAAGTTAATGCCCTTTTCCTCAAGGCACCGATGAACTGTTCCATCTTCCTGTCTTCATCCGTAACTTGGTTAGCCTCCCAAGTCGACTCACAGACAAACCAATGTCGTCTGGGGTCCTCATCCCCCTCATATAAAGGAATGTGTGCTGACCCATGACCCATGTCGGAATCACTGTCACTGCTTTCAGGAGGTGGCAGTGGTGGAGGTGGGGGTGGGGGTGTTGGGGTTATTTGCTTATTCCTCTCTGCAGAACTATCGTCGACGGAACTTTCATCTCTGTCGGTTGTTTTTGTCGTTTCATCTTCAATCAGCAGTCGGTTGATTTTGACTTCTTCTGTCGATGTCCAACTGCAGTTACCTGTTCGTAGTTCTGAATGTTCTGTGTCCTCCAAAGCTGTATTTGCAGGGGGGGTGCTCCTTCATGTGTCGGTAAAAGTAAGTGGATACTTTGGTTGGAGGGTACCGCTTGAAAGGTAACCCAATTTCCTTCTTCTGGTTGACGGATAATGAGGTGTCTTCCAGTGTATGTCTCGTCGTCTAGTCGGCTCCATATACCGAAGTCACCAGCTCCTAGTCGAAGGTCCTCTTCGACAATAGTTTGTATCTGGGTACGCAGATTCAATGGAGATAGAGTTGTTCCTTCTTGGGGAGCTCTTAATTGGAGAGCTTTTGGCTACTCTATCCACAATTCTTATTCCATAGGGGATGCCTCCTCTTCCACACCTTCTTCTTATCGGTCATGACCTGACTCTGGCAGATTTCTTTCCTGGTCGGTCGCCCTAGTACTTATTCCTCTGTGCAGCGCTAAGGCTCTTTGTCTTCTTTCTTCCTTCTCTATTTTCTGAACGTCCGACATACCTTTGTGTGATACTATCTTCTTGATTTCTCTTTTGGTCGAATTCTCGTTACTGGTGATTGGTATCTGCTTCTAGTTGACTAGAATCCACTCCACTTTATCTCGACATATGACCAGCTACCCCCCCATAGCCTACCCAATGCTTTAGAAAGCCTGGATAGTTCGGTCTACTTGCTTAGGAAGTATTCCCACTCCCTTTCTACAATGAATTTTTCCACCTCTTTTGTTTTTCTACCCAGTTAGGGTTTAATGGCGGTCTGTGAAGTGTTGGACGAGGTTCGACAATATGACCCACTCCCTTCTCGATCAGGAACTTAAACAACAAGGTCAGTAAGGAACATAGAAATTGCTCGATGAGGTCTGTGTAAAATTTCTCCTTGACGGTTTCCACCGAAGTTCTGTCTTCTACTGCTTGCTCCTCGCAGAATTCATCAACGATCTTTTCGAACCACTCCGACAAGTTTGTTCTTCCCCCATGAATTAGTTTTTCTAGCAACTATTGATCTTTATTCCCTTTCGGCTTTTTCATCCAGGAGTTTCTTCAGAATTTGGGGCACTGATTCTACAAACTTCTCATGTGTTTCTGTAAAGAATCTTTCTTTTGCTTGTGCGAACATCAATCTATTCATTCGTGCGTAATTCTGCAAATAATTTGCAATTTTACATTCCCACCAGTCCTTAATCTCCTGTTCTGATATCATCTGTTTGCATACATCTCAGACATGTACTACCGGCAACGGAACCAATGTTGTAATCTCACAGATCACATAAGGTTATCAATAATACATACCAAAACATACATACATAACACAGACAAGAGATAAGAACAAGTAGATGAATTAACAAATTATATTAACATGAATGAGTCCATACAATATAGAGAATTGAACCGAGTTCTCTTCTGGCTTAACAGCCTAATATATATGATTACAAAACAGTTACAAAATAACTACCTGTTGGTTCTGTGAACCGACATGACCTTAGGTGGCCAAACTAATCTCTAGTTTAGTCGACCAACCGACTTAGTCAGCCAACCGACTTAGTCGGCCGATCAACTAAGTCAGCTATCATTCAATTCGACTTACCGACTTGCTCCTCCAACAGTCATATAGACTTCTCACCCTAGGTGGTAGACTCGCCCTTATTCGAGTTGTTCTCACGGGCTTACATGTTTATTGGTTTTCCCTTGCTAGGGTACCAAAGTCCATTCTGAAGCGATTGAGACTTTGTATGTTCACCTTTATTCGAGGCAGTAAGGAGGGTTGCTCTATGATTCATTTGGTTGATTGACATGTCTTATCCAGACCTGTAGATTATGGAGGTTGGGATATTAAAAACCTAGAGTGGTTTGGAACCTCACTCAAACTGAAGAGTTTTTGGTTGGTTTTAAACAACAAAGGCATATGGAACCAGATTATTAAAGCCAAGTACCTCAAAAAACTTTATGTGGAGGACTGGCTGCGTAAACACCACTACTCTATACGTTGCACCTCCTATTTCTAGAATGGTTTTATCTATTCCCTCACTTGGATTAGCAGGAAACTTGGATGGAAAGTGGGTAATGGACACAATATCAGGTTGGGTGTGGATCCAGTTATGGAACAAAACTCTTCTTATCTTCTCTCTGAGGACCTTTGTGACTACCTTGAATATTTCGGCCTACTCACTCTCAGCGAGGCAAACTCTTGGCATGTTGTCACATAAAGTCACTCTTACTGGTTTTCTTCTAAAGACTTGAATCTGGGAGGTAGATGGAAGTCTGAATGGGATGATTACACCTCAAGTTTGTCTCATGGAGGAATCAGTCTCAAGGACTCACACGATACCTTACTTTGGATGCATAACAAAATAAATGGGGAGGTCACTACTTCGTTGTCTTACGACCTTATTGTCTCTGCCCATGTGCCACTCTTGACCAACAGAGTTCTGATTCAAATTTGGAACTTCAATATACCTTTAAAAATCAAGTGTTTTATTTGGCTAGTTTTGGGTAATCACATCAGTACATGGGATACTTTGTTGAGGAAAGGGTGGTGTGGCCCTAGTCGATGTTGTCTTTGTCTGTCTGCAGAGGAATCTATCAGTCGTATCTTTCCTTCCTGCCCCTTTGTAAGGAAACTTCTTGCTCATCTCAAAAGTTCTCATAATCTGGATATTTTCTAGCTGACTACTTCGATCCTTGGGAACCTTGAGGTGTGGTATAGGAATACTTCAGCGTGCTCGCATCTGCCTCTTTTTCTCATATGGAATATATGGATAACTCGTAATCTCACTTTTTTTTGAAGGTAGGAATATTGGGACTGAACTTACTTGTGTCAAGATCCTGGACCAGTTGATCACGTTTAAACTTATCAGGAATAGAAAAGGACCAAGGTTGGTTGGCTCTCCATCTGTGCTCCGTTACCCACACGGGTTCTTCGATGGAGCCTCAAAGAACAACTCGGGTGGTGCAGGCATCGTGCTCGAAATCAACGACTTGCACTCTTTCAGTTTGAAATTGGGGTGTGGCTACAACACAAACTCTAGACCATAGTTACTTTCCTTATGGTCTTTACTATTTCTTGCTGCTGAAATTGGCATACCCACCCTTTATATTTCTGGTGATTCCTCTACTATTATAAACTGGGCAAATGAAAAATCAACCCTCTCTGTCCTTGATTTGGAATGTTGGTGTGATAAAATATCAATCCTAAAATCTTATTTACTCTCTTTAGAGATTCAACATGTCTACCGTGAACACAATCAGAAAGCAGACTACTTATCCAAGGTAGCGCTCATATTGGCCCCTGGCCTATTTTCCTTCACTAAGTTTTATGAAGGACACATTATTGGGGGAGGTGAGACTCAGATCTTCTAATAGTCTCATATGAGTAGTATCTCTGTGATGGTTTATACTTTTTTACATGCCTTTGGCATTGATATCTTTATTGTCTTCAGTCTCCATGGATGAAGAGCAACATATTATGATTATCCGACTCCTAGAGCGTTTCCATGGATAATCAGTCTGGTTGATGTTAGTGTCCCTGGTGGTATGCATGTCTCCCTATATTGAGAAAGGGGATTTCTTAGCGATCTTTGCTTTGTGTGCAGCTTGCTCCCACTATGTTTTTTCCAGATTTTACTAAGGGCTATGCTGACCCTCCTTGTGATGTAAACATTATCCTTTGATTCATATGAATATCAAGGCTAAGTATTTTTTCTTCTGAAAAAAAAGAAAGAAAGAGAATTTTCTTATTTCATAAACCTTTGAATTATTTGTCCATCTTACTTTTTAAATGATAGTAAGGAATAATATGATTTAGAATAATACCACTTTTAGAAAGTTTTATTAATATTAATATATTTTTTTAAAATTTTCATCGTAAAATTCTACCAGGGGTCATTGATATTCTATTAAATTTTAACAATTTAATTGAGAATGGATATGAATGTTATACTTTTTAACCATTTAATTTAGAATGGATATGAATGTTACAAGTCTATTTTTATATGAGAGAGATTTGAATATTTTGAATTGTTTATTAATAATATTTAATGTTTTATATGAGAGACATTTGAATATTTTGAAATTGTTTTATTGATAATATTTCATGTTTCGTATGCGAGAGATTTAAATATTTTGAGTTTGTTTTATTCATAATATTTTATGGAGTAAATTAATAAGTAGATAAATTAGATTTTTCATTTTGATTTTATATTTTAATAAGTATAAATTATTTTCCAAATCTACTAGGATTTTTATACACATGAGATCATTCCTCATTTCTACATTTATTTATTTTATATCTCCACGATGTGGTATTTATGTGGATGTGAAAGGCAAACCTTTTAAATGGGTTGGTGTGGGTATTCAAGAGGCATTATCGGATTGGTTGAAGGATCTTATTGCTGAGGATTTCAAAGATCTGTCTGCTTTGATGATCTGAGGATTTTGGTTGGCTCACAACAAAGCTACTTTTGAAGATATTTTATCATTCCATAAATTTATGTATCAAAGGCTTTAGGAACTTTTTATTCTATCATTAGGCTTGATACCTCTCCAAAGATCAGAAGGATTTATGTAGGGGTTATTGACAAATCTATCCCTTGGAGCTATTTTGATTTTGCTACATAGGGAAATCCCTCTAAGAGTGGAGTAGGAGGCATCCTCTCACTTCTGCTAATGATTGGATTAAATTCTCTGTGTTGGTGGGTCCGAGCACGAATAATTATGTGAAACTCTCCGCTTTAAAATTGCTACTTCAACTAGTTGTTTCTAAAGGTGCTAGGCATCTAGAGGTTTTTAGGGACTCCAATCTGGTTATTAATTGGATGCAAAGCAACGAGCCCCAAAATAACATATATTTGGTTCCTCTTTTTGATGAGGTTATTAGAATCTCCTCTCTTTTCTAGATCATTCATGATCGACACATTTTTAGAGAGAGAAATTTTGTTGTTGATCAGATGTCAAAGCTTGGGTTACATTTTGGTGACATAATATAGCAAAGGTGGGAGTGCAATAATGATACCATAGTGGAGGATGACTCAGGACCCATTGTGTTCCATTGATATGCCCCCCATGTGATTTAAAAAGGAAGCATCATTTTTCCCTGGGATAAATTTCATGTGACATGCTTGCTGAAGGTTGTTTGTAGCACGTTCATGAGTTTTTTTACAGTGATCTCGTGATCCAATGTGGGGTAGACTATGATGGTTGTCTGCTTTTTTTTGGCAAAATTGGTAAAGATTTGTAATGGTGAAAGTCAATATAATCTGACATAACATTTTGGTATTGTAAATGATTTTAAGGTCCATGAACATATATGGTTTTTTTTTGGAACATGTCTCGGGAAACCCTCAAGTACTTCCCTTCATTTTGAATATCATACCCAAGGTAAACAATTGGCACTGATTACACGGCCTAAGCCAGTGGAGACATCGAGTGAGGCCCTTGCATAACCACCTGAGGATTTGACCTCGAGACCTTCTACTTATGAATACAACTCTCAATCACTCAAGCTAATCCACTAAGATTTTTTTTATTATTAATAAAATGAAGTACAACCTTTTTTCTATGACAAAAAAAAACAATTCAAATATTTTAATTCAAATCAATTTTAAAAGCATTTTAATTCAAATAAGTTTTTATAAAAAAAATTTCTTTCTAAATACATTTAATTCATCATTTTGATATGTAAGAATATTTTCGAGTTCCACTATTACTTTGTTCTAAATGTAATCATTTTTTAACACAATTTTTCATGACCCTTTTTTTTTAGAGGAAAAAATACCAGACCTTGTTATTCATCTTGAATCAAAGGACATCATATACATTCAGCCTACAGAGGGCTTTTAAAATATTTTGCAAGAACATTCTCATATGAGGATCCCACTAATATCTAAAAGATTAGTAAAAACATCCAAACAGCCAAGATCAAGGAGACAGAGAAGCATGAAGTCTGTCTTGTACAAAATTTATCATCATTCCTGATAAACAGGTTAGATAATGCTGATAAAGAGATTGAGGATGACCACAAAACAAACTAGTCCTGAGCAAAACAAGAAGGTTGAGAGTCTCTTCAATGTCAGCTAAGAACCAATTCAAATCAACACAAATATAGTGCCAGAATAAAGACAGAGCATAAAGCTTGGCACAAGCTAGAAAAGCTTAAAATTCCCATGTTCAATGATCATACCATCTAGTGATTCAGTATAGTTTCCGTAACCCGGATCCAACAACAAATCCTACTTGGAGAGACCATCAGCCTGCTGATTATGCTCATGAAAAATATGTTTAATGGTCACAGGAGGGACAAGTTGTAGCAATGAAAGAATGTCATCACGCCAATGACTCAGAAATGGGACATTAAGAGATGCTAATCTGTTAACCCAAGAGATAATGACAAGAGAGTCACCATAAATAGAAAGCAATGGAATTCCCATATGTTTGCTCACCATAAGAATGGCCCACAGAGCCAGTAGCTCAAATCTGGTATTTGTGCTACTGCCACAGCCCAAAGAAAAATTTATGGAATAAGAAGCATTCAGATGTATCGCAAATCCAATATTCCCTATAGCAGCCCCATCAAAAAATCCACAAGGGTAATTGATCAAGGGACCAGGACCAACAACTCTGATTCTTTTCTTTTTTGAGGGACTGGATACAACAGAATGAGGTCATCACTCTGCTTAAGAATAGCATGAACAGAGGGCTTTATATTGTCAAAAATGCATTGATTCCTATGTTTCCAGATATACCAGAAAAAGAAAATAGGAAAATATCTTAAATGAGAGCTAACAAGAATACAACTGAACCAGTTTTACAAAAAGAAAGTGACAGTGCAATGCTGGGAATGGGGTAGCCTAAAATGGTCTTCAAAGATGGAGAAAACTCTTCTGGAGAAGGAACAGTCTATGAACATATGTTGGGTAGTATCTTCTCCCTTACAGCAAACTAAACACATACTTGGGCCCTGTCTACCACGACATTGGAGTTGGTCCCAAGTCAATATCTGATTCCTAACAATCAACCAAATGAAGCAGTAGATTTTTTTGGGATATTAAGATCCCAGAGTAGATCAAGTACCGGAGACGGACCCACAGAGTAGTAAGAAGAAGCAATACACTCGTAACCCTGTGCAGCAGTAAGAACACCCACATAATGATTATGAGACCATAATAAAGAATCACATGGATCTGATAGACGAATCCTTCCATACTCCAGCCCCACAATGTAATTATCCCATAGTATCTTCCATTCTCCCTCCAAGTCTAAATCTGCTGTCGAGAACCAATAGTTTTGAGCACAAGAGGTGAGATTTCTTACTTGATCCAACGTGCAAATACCATAATCCTCCAAGTAATCACGAAGGTCAAGAGGGAGAAAAAATGATGATCCCTAACCAACAATCGGATCCAATCCCAACCGAATAGCCCTCCCATTTCCAACCTTCTAGATGAGTCCACTACCTAGCCAAGAGAGTGTATGAAGAAAGCCCTTCCAGATCACAGAAACTCCTCTATTAGTAAATGATTTCTTACGAAGCCAGGATGGCAAAGGAAGTCTTTTCATATACTTCACAGTCAATAATTTAAACCAAATACCATTCCCATTAATAGCCCGCCATAAACTTTTAAGACGCAAAGAAAGACTAAACCAATACAATTGTTTTATACCCCATCCACCCAGAGAAGTCGGGTATGACAGAGTATGCCAATATGCAAGATGGTATTTTTTGTTTTTCATAGAAGAACCCCACAGAAAAGAGAATATCATACTTCTGAGCTTATCAAGAATGGACTCAGGAACCGGTACCAGGGCCATCCAATATACCGGCAAACTAGTGAGCACTGCTTTGATCAAAACAAGTCTACCACCAATGGATAAAAGACAAAAGGTCCAGTGCTATATTATTTTCTCAAATTTTGTAAGGATCCAATTCTAGTCCTTAACCAAGTACCCAAGGGGCTTAATAAAATATCCCAGATAATTAAAACCCCTGTTAATGTGCTCAAATTTGTAAGGGAAGAACCCATAGACCCTGTTCAGTAGATCAGCATCCAAATCATTATGGAGGAAATATGAATTGTCCATATTAATTTGCATACCAGAGGCGTCACAAAAAAGTATGCAGAATAACTTTAAAAGCCACCCATTCCTCATATGTACCAATACCAAACATGATCACATCATCCACAAAAAGTAGATGTGTGAGAGAGAGCTGAGGAGAAATATTGATGCCCCTGATCTTACCATTTTTTTAGCATCCTTGATCAGTAGAATAAGCCCTTTGATGACCAGAATAAACAACAATGGGGATAATGGGCATCCCTGTCTAATGCCCCGAGAAGCAGTAAAAAAACTAGAAGGAGATCCATTAACAAGTAGAGCAAAATTTGCAGATGACAGACAACCCAAGATCCAATTCACACCTACCAATGGGACCCCAATTTGGAGAGGAATAAGTCTGATATAAGTCCAATTCACCTGGTCAAAAGCTTTAGTAAGATCCAGTTTTAAAATAAGAACACATCTATTTTTTGTTTTGATAGTATGGAGAACTTCCTGAGTAATAGCTAGAGGCTTGGTAATTTGGCGATTCTTTAAAAAACCAAATTGCTGAGGAGAGATGAACTTGTCCAGAAAGGGCTTAAGTCTCAGGGCAGCAACCTTAGAAATCAGCTTGTAGACCATATTGCAAAGGGAAATGGGTCGAAAATCAACAAAAGAGATAGGTTTTTCCTTCTTGGGAATAAGCGCAACGAAGGTGGAGTTCATAGAAGGAACCACCCTACCTTCCCCTCTGGAGGATTCCACCACCTTAACAACATCAAGCCCCAAAATGTCAAAGAAAGCCAGATAAAATTCAATAGGCCATCCATCAGGCCCTGGAGACTTGTCTTTTTTGAAAGATTTAAGAGTTGCTTCAACTTCTGCCAATGAGATCTGACATGTGAAAGACTCCCTCTCTTCAGGGCGGATGAAAGAGGGAAATAAACGAATAACTTTAAGTTGGGCCACAATATTGGTCAAATTGTCATCTGCAAAGATTTTCTTGAAATACCGGACACCCAGGGCCTAATGCCCAATTCATCAACAACCTGGTTACCCTCCTCATCTTCAAGACCCCAGATAGCATTATGGTTTTTTCTAGATGAAGCCACCGCATGGAAGAATTTTGTATTAGCATCACCCTGTAATGCCCGAGACAATCTGCTTTGTAATCTAGCTGATTGTAATTCATGGTCCACCCATCTCCATAGCTCAAGCCTAAGTGCTATAAGTCTAGACTAATCTCGGGCACCCAAAATACCGGAAGACGAGGAATCAAGAAGACTATTAGTTTCATCCTCAAGAAGTATGGATTTGTCTTTCATCTCTAGGGGTTTATTCCTAGTCCAGTCTTTGACTTTTCCTTTAAGTAGGCGAAGTTTAATAGAGAGGTCTTCCATAGCATCCACCGGATTTACAGAGGAAATGAGAGGCCATTCCGATCGAATCATCTGAACAAAATCCTCATTAGTCAACCAAGAGTGATTGAACTTGAAAGGGAAATGACAAGAGACAAGGTGATTTATCCATTCAAAAAGAACAGGGTAATGATCAGATACCTCAGAGTGATGTGCCCAAACCCTATGTCTGGCAAGAAGGCTAACAAGATTATATGAGAGCATAAATCTATCCAGCCTTTTACATATGCCCTCATCCCCCATCCTTCCATTACGCCAGGTTGGCCCATCACAAGTAGGGGCCACATCCGCCAGCTGATGGTCTGAAAAGAATTTAGTAAAAAAAGGACCAAGGGGATCAGGTTGAGCCTTTGTATCCCAAATCTAAGACCCATTCAAAGTAAGGTTCAGATCACTCGCAAGAACCAGATTAGGCAAAGAGAGAAGACCACCCCTAGCCACCGAATTCCAAAAAGTTTCCCTGTGGTGATAGGGGCCAGAGCAATTTAGGATGGAAAGAGAGATGGTCGACCCTTTGAACTGTGCCTTGAGTAGGGTCCCAGCCACAGTATGGAAGGCTTTGCATTTAACAAGATAAGGGCTCCAACCTGAATGGATGCCCCCCGAGAGGCCAGAGGAGCTGATAGTGCAAAATTCCCAACCGGGACAGAGTTTGGAGAAGGCAAGTAAGGCAGGATAAGAACTGTTCATAGTTTCTTGTAAAAGAATAATATCAGGCGAGAGAGAAGAGAAAAGATAGCAGAGGCTTTTTTGTTTAGCTAAGCCCCCCAAGCCTCGAACGTTAAGAGAGAGAATGTGCATCAGGAACCACGTTGAGGAGGGGTCATAGCTCTAAGAACCCTGTGAGGAGAAGAAGACTGGTGGTGAGCCGCGTTTTTGAGCCTAGTGGACAAAGGGGCATATAGAGCAGGTACAGGGGCCAAAGACTCAGAAGGGTTTTTTTTTTCTTTCTAATAGTAACATTTTCGAATCGAATAGAGTCTAGGGGTAAGACCGAAGGGGAGAGAGGGGTCTTAGCAGAAAAAATTTCCAGAGACTTTTGCAGAGAGGGATATGCAAAGGAGGGCGAGGAAATAGGACTGTGAGTTGAAGTAGAATGAACAATGGGGCAAGGACAAGTCAGAGGAGGGAAATCAGAGTCCAAAAAAATAGATGGAGGGGAGACCTCGGCTTCCAAGGAGAGGGATGCTGCGGGCTGGCAGGAGGAGGAAGGCTGTTCCACAGGGATAGCAACATCAGCACTTGATATAGGAGTAGAGCATGACACAGGAGGGATAGGAACCTCAACAGATAAGGGAAGGGTGATACAACCATCCACCGATTCCAAGAGAGAAAGTTCATGTTTAGAGGCATCATAAAAAAAAGAGCAAGCATTGTGATAAATACCTGGCGCTAAAGGAGCAACAGGAGGTGAAGTGGTCCTCACTGAGGGATCATCCATAATAGGACGATGAGAACCACGCGCCACAGGGGAACGATGCGTCAACGGGGATGCTGAACCCTGACGGAGGACAAGACATTCTCAACGAAGATGTCCAATGTCCCTACACTAACTGCATCTGAAAGGTATGTTCAGGTAATCAAGTCGCTAAGGGAACAAGCATTCAAGGCAAATAATCTCAACATCAGCCGGCAGCCCCATTGAGATGTCCATTTCCACAAAGATCCTGTCCATTTCCACAATTTTTCATGACTTATCATGTAGAAGCGTTGAAACACTTGTACTTTTCCACCTAAATTAAAGTAAAGACGAGGGGAGTCCTCCTTAATTATTAAAGAAAAGAAAGAGAACTTTCTTATTTCATAAACCTTTGAATTATTTGTCCATCTTGCTTTTTAAATGATAGTAAGGAATAATACGACTTAGAATAATACCATTTTTAGAAAGTTTTATTAATATTAATATATATATTTTAATTTTTAAAAAGTTTTATTAATATTAATATTTTTTGAAATTTTCATCGCAAAATTCTACCTTTGAACAAAGTACTCGTGGGGTCATTGATATTCTATTAAATTTTAACAATTTAATTGAGAATGGAAATGAATGTTATAACTCTATTTTTATATGAGAAATTTGAATATTTTGAATTTGTTTATTAATAATATTTTATATTTTATATGAGAGATATTTGAATGTTTTGGGTTTGTTTTATTGATAATATTTTTGCGCCGAGAGGCGCTCTACAGCGCAGTATGGGGGAGATCTTGTAACGTTACGTAACGTTATGTAACGTTATTTTTATTAATAAAAAATAATTTTTTTAATTATAGGCCAAAATAAATGTCGTCCAGA
>LPNX010250789.1:186376-264467 GCA_001517045.1 Pseudotsuga menziesii
TTTTAAACAATGGTGGTTTTAAAACCATGCACATGGTTTTAAAACCATGTGCAAGGCCTTCCAAACAACTCATCGTTTTATTGTACATGGTTCAGGAGGGCCTTGCACATGGTTTTAAAACCATGTGCAAGGCCTCCGAAACAACCCATAATTTTATTGTACATGGTTTAGGAGGGCCTTGCAAATGGTTTTAAGACCATGTGCAATTCCATGGCTGTAGGAGGGCCTTGCATATGGTTTTAAAACCATGTATGGGAAATGTTGTAATGTTAGTTCATAACAAAATAAAAAATAATAATAAATATTATATGTGGGCCCTAAATAATATTAAATATTATACGGGGACCTTAAATAAAAAGACATGTCTTTTGGTTTGAATCAAATCAATGGATACCTACGAAGAGATTTGATCCCTCTCGGCGCTTGATAGAGCCTAGGATTTGGATCTACCCTGGTTTAATTATAGGCCAAAATAAATGTCTGCCAAAAAAAAACCTAACATGGGGGAGATGTTGTAATCTTCCTACCTAACAAAACAATAAAAAAGTAAAAATTTAATTATCCGTAAAAAAATATGGGTGAGGAAAAAAACACAATATTGGGGAGATGTTGTAATGTTTTTACTTAACAAAATAAAATAAAAATGTTGGCCTTGCACATGGTTTATGGTTTTAAAACCATGTGCAAGGCCTTCTAAACAACTCATCATTTTATTGTACATGGTTTAGGAAGGCCTTGCAAATGGTTTTAAAACCATGTGCAGAGCCTTCTAAACAACTCATGGTTGTAGGAGGGCCTTGCATATGGTTTTAAAACCATGTATGGGGAAATGTTGTAATGTTAGTTCATAACAAAATAAAAAAATAATAATAAATATTATATGTGGGCCATAAATAATATTAAATATTATATGTGGACCTTAAATAAAAAGATGTGTCTTTTGGTTTAAATCAAATCAATGGATACCTACGAAGAGATTTGATCCCTCTCGACGCTTGATAGAGCCTAAGATTTGGATCTACGCTGGTATATTTTGTATGTGAGAGATTTGAATATTTTGAATTTGTTTTATTCATTGCACCGAGAGGCGCTCTACAACCCAGTATGAGAGAGATCTTGTAACGTTACATAACATTATTTTTATTAATAACAAATAATTTTTTTAATTATAGGCTAAAATAAATGTCGGCCAAAAAAACCACCTAATATGGGGAAGATGTTGTAATATTCCTACCTAACAAAACAATAAAAAAGTAAAAATTTAATTATCCGTACAAAAAATGGAAGATGTTGTAATATTCCTACCCAACAAAACAATAAAAAAATAAAAAATTAATTATCTGTAAAAAAAAATGTAGATCAAGAAAAAAACACAATATGGGGGAGATGTTGTAATGTTCCTACCTAACAAAATAATAAAAAGTAAAAAATTGAATTATCCGCAAAAAAATGTTTCCCTTGCACATGGTTTTAAAACCATTTGCAAGGCCTTCTAAACAACCCATGGTTTTATTGTACATGGTTTAGGAGGGCCTTCCAGATGGTTTTAAAACCATGTGCAAGGCCTCCTACACAACCCATGGTTTTATTGTACATGGTTTAGGAGGGCCTTCCAGATGGTTTTAAAACCATGTGCAAGGCCTCCTACACAACCCATGGTTTTATTGTACATAGTTTAGGAGGGCCTTGCTTTAAAACCATGGGGAAATGTTGTAATGTTCGTTTCTAACAAAATAAAAAAAATAATAAATACTATATGTCGGCCATAAATAATATTAAATAATAATAATAATAATATATGTGGACCTTAACTAAAAAGATATCAATGGATACCTAAGAAGAGATTTGATCTCTCTTGGCGCTTGATAGAGCCTAGGATTTGGATCTATGCTGGTAATATTTTATAGAGTGAATTAACATATAGATAAATTAGATTTTTCATTTTGATTTGTATTTTTTAATAAGTATACTTTTTTTTTCAAATCTACTAGGATTTTTATACTTTTTACATAAGTATAAAATTTCAAAAATATAAATGAATTTGGCAAAAACTTTATTTTATTTAAAAATAAAATGAAATGTAGCACATTTTTTCCATAGACATCATTTAACTATTATACACTTTGAATCTATACGAGCCTAGATCTAAATACTAGGCTATATAAAGTGCGGAGAGGGATCAAATCTCTCGAGGTGCAAACCCTCTTTTTAGTGCAATACCTGGGGAGAGGGTAAAGTTTAGATATTCATGATTATGTAAATGAATTAGATATGGGTAACATATAAAAATAGAATTACATTATTGAGATCATTTCATCTTAAGTTATATATATGTCAACATAATGAAAATCTACCTAAGACAAAAAGTCGACACCTTATGAGTGTTTTATTTTTTACTTTTTATTATTATTAATTTTTATTGAGCCTACATGTTATAAGTTTAGATATTCATGATTATGTAAATGAATTAGATATGGGTAACATATAAAACTAATGAAAATCCAGTTAAGATTTAAGATGACATGTTATAAGTTTTTTTTTTACTTTTTATATTCTTAATTTTTATTGAGTCGAGAGGTTAAAGTTTAGATATTCATGATTATGTAAATGAATTAGATATGGGTAACAAATAAAAATAGAATTACATCATTGAGATCATTTCACCTTAAATTATATATATGTCAACATAATGAAAATCCAGTTAAGATTATGCTTAAGCCAACATGTTATAAGTTTTTTTTTTTTACTTTTTTATTATTATTAATTTTTATTGAGTTTACATGTGCCACATCATCGTTATAGACGGGACACATGTCGCCCATTTGAGTTGTAGAAAGCGCTTCTCGACACAATGAAAATTAGTCAAATTATATATATGTGTGTTTGTGTGTGATCAAAATGTACTTAGATCATAAAATAAGTAAACAATGATGTAGTCAATGAAATTATCTTAAAATAATTAAACAATTATATAGTCAATGAAATTATTTTCAATTTGAGTCTATACACAATTTAAATAAGTGAAATAAATCCATAAAAAATTAATATATTATTAAATTGTATCAAATCATAAAATAATTAAACAATCATGAAGTCAATGGAATTATCTTCCACATGAATTCATATACAATTAAAATAAGTGAAATAAATCTATATAATAATTAGACAAGTTATCTTCAATTATACAATTATAATCAGTGAAATGGATCCATATACAATCAGAATAGAAAAATTGATTCATATACAATTATAATAGACAATTCTTTTGACAACGCTTATATCATGATGCCATACAAAAACACTTTTATAATCTAATGCATTGATTCTTCATACTATGTTCACAAACAATATATAACCTCTTTCGAATCGAATATATAACAAAATATTCATTTTATCAATCTTTAATCTACATAAAAAAATCATAGTTCATTATTGAAAATAGAAACTATGAACCATATTATTCATTTTACACAGTTGCCATACAAAATACCTTCAATTGAGTTCCATATAATTTGTTTTTTCAGCAGATAAACAAAAAAAACTTTTGTTATTTAGTATGAATCAAAAAGTACAAAACATATCGTTCTAGCTAAACATTATTGAAAACCATACAACCCCAATCCACCATTAAAGCTCCAAAATCAATCAAGACTCCAAAAACATCTATTCAAGTTGTCAACCCAAACCACGTTCTTGCATAAATGATTACATACATACATCAAACTAAAAGAGTAAGGAAAACCTATTGAAGACCAAAAGATATTACAAGCACCACTACTTTCCACTTGATCCTCAATAAACTCCTCCCAAAAGAGAATTCCTTCATTAGTAACTAGGGCTTCTTTTAAAAATTGGTCCGCAACTTTATTATTTTCCTTGTAAATATGGCTTATCTCAAGATTGTGAAAATCTGAAAGAAGATTTTTGTTCTCCAACACCAATTTGTAAGAGAAAGAACCTGAAGACTTCCGTGATTCTTTGCCTAATTGATAATAACTTGAGAATCGCCAAAGATTTTAATCACATTAAGGCCAAATGATAAAGATACCTTACATAAACACCATAATGCAAGTAATTCAGTCTTTGTATTTGTACAATGTCCACAATTCATTTTCAACTTTAAACAATGGTCCTCATTAATTGAGAGAAAAATCCTAGCTGCACATAACTCATCTTGAGCAACACCATCAAAGAAGCCAACATCATTATGAGATAAAGGAATATTGGACATCAATCTGTGTTTTGGAGTATTTCTTTCAACAGTTTGATAATCCTTGTATATGCTGAGAATTTTAACACAAATGTCATCAAAGACTGGAGACATGTCCTCAAACATTAGTGCATTCCTAGATTCCATATTCCCTAGGAAATGAAAACTAGTAAGGTGCAATATTCGATCAATTAAAAAACCAATTCTGAAAATTATGTTCAAAAGAAACACTTCCCCAAATCTTATCTATATTCAATATATTACAGATATTATTCTAGATTTGAACATATAACTTACAAAGAAAAAAAATATGGTCTACAAACTCCATACCTTCTTTGCGCAGTGAACAATAACTTGGACTGATCCACCCTCTAGCTAATAAATTGTCCCAAGTTTTAAGACAATTTTCAAGAGCAAACCAAAGAAAACACTTTAATTTCAATGCAAAATGTCAGTTCCAGACCTTCTTCTACTACCATTTGGGCGCCATAAAAGTATTTTCCTATGCAATAACAAAGTAAGCAACCTTTGCAGTAATTATACATATTTATGTAGAGGGTGGATGAGAGGCCTTGGCCTTGCGGATCAAATCCCCTGTGCTTCTTGGTTTCGCGCTCGATGACCCAAGATAGCCAGGATTTTGTGAACAGTGTGAGATATCACATTCTTCCCAACAAAAGATTGTTGTTCGCAGACCTGGTTTCGATTCCTGTCGGCACTGGATTCAATTCATTGCTCCACGGCCAGCGGCTTACCATCAATGGCGTCCGTCTTAAGAACCCTAATGCTTTTTCTGATGACTGGATTGTGGTGCATGGGATTTCTGCGCCCTTCACATTCTGGTGCTGCCGGGATTCAGCTCCTCATCGTTTCTCGCGATGTGTTGATGCCGAGGACGTTCATCCGGAGTCGTGGAGGGTCTTCAGCGCCTTCGGAAAGCGGTACATCGTGACTGCGATCCAAGAATCATGGTGGTGCCTTTCGTGAAGGGCTATTTGGGCGGTGATAAGGTTCTTGGAACGGAGCTGCAGGTTTCTTGGAGCGGGCGGGCTATTGGGTTCGTGAAGATGCCTGGTGTGCTCGTTGGGGATTTGATGAAGGCTGCGTTGGAAGCTGATTTCGGTGAAATGACTTGGCGATCGCGAGACAGTCCTTTCATGGCTCGATGCAAGAAAAAATCGCTCCAAGAATCGAGGTCGAGGGCTTAGGCTCTCGATCTTGAACTTTCAAGATTGAATGGCATCTGCTGTGAAGTCGTTTCAGCGCGGAATCATTGCGGAGGTGGTGTCGCTTCATCAGACAGATTACGCGGCTGCTTTATTTCTTTTTGATGGGGTTTCGGCTTCAAGATCGGTGGGCTTTCCAAGATCTAGGGTCAAGGGTTTCGGCTCCATCGTGATCGAGTGCTGGCTCATTTTTGGTTGACAAGATCGGTGGGCTTCGGCTCCAAGAATTGGGGTCGAGGGCTTCGGCAAACTTTCGGGGCTGCTGGATCCTCTATTGCAGTGAAAGATCACCAGCCTTATTGCAGAGGCGGTGACTGTGGATATACTCTTGTGTGGCGACCCATATTGTGTCCTTAGGGATCTCTGCGGCAGCAACGGCGTCTTCAGAGGTGGTGGCCTTTGCTGTCGGCAGTATATCTGATGTTTTGTGTGGTAGTGGGTTTTCTGGTGGATATGATCAGAAGTGATCATTTTTTGGTTTTTTCCATGAGGCAGTTTTTTGTCTGTAATGTCTGGGACAGTTTTTTTTGTTTATGTTAATATGAGACAACAAATATGTGACAATGTAGGGATCCTAGTGATCCTCTTACATGTGCAGATGTAATTTTGTTCCACTTTTGAAATAAAATTACGAATTTTTTCCGAGGAAAAAAAAAATTATACATATTTATGGATTTGGAAACCATATAAGTTTATCCTTTCTATTTGTAAGTATACAACCAGCGGCATTGGGACTTGAAATGTATGCAATCCATTCCACAACCCGTCTACTTCCCAAACCAAGATCTTCAATTGTCAACCAATATGAATTACAACGATGAAGCTAAGGAGGTCTCTTAATGTGGGCCAAAATAGTAAAGCTCAATTCAACAAGATATTCCCCGATATAAGAAGAAAGCTTGTAGTTATCCTCCAAACCTGAAATAGGATCTAAACCCACGAGAATATTAGTACCATCTCCAACCTGCCAAGAGAAACCATTTCCCAACCAAGAATAAACATCAATGAAGCCAAACCATAAACTAGAAGAATTCCATAAAAACTTACACGGTTTCCTTATCCACCTTAGAAGATTCGCTTCCATATATTTGCTATGAAGAACCTCTGTCTAGAGTCCATGACCAAAAATACCCCTCCAAAATCTCTTCAAACAAAGAGCTTTACTAAACCAAAACACATTCTTTATATCCCAAACTCCCCAAGCCTTCGGTGTTGAAAGTTTATCCCATTTAACCTTGCTTGAACAAAGAAAGTTAACACATGATACTTCTTAGCATCTTTAGAATAGTTTTTGGCACTTGGGCAAGTGAAAGCCAATATACAGGAATGCGAATCAAAACTGCTTTAAGTAGGGTCAATCTGCCACCTATTGAAAGTAGTATAAAGCTATAATGATTGATTCTTTTCTCAAAATTTTCCACCATCCAAAGCCAATCTTTAATTTTATAACCACCAATTTTAAGAAAAAACCCCAAATATTTAAAGCCTTCCCCCAAACTGCTGAACTTATAAGGTAAAAAAGATGCAATCCTCTTCATTACTTCACCTTCAATATTTTGCCTATGAAAGCATGATTTTTTATACTTACCTCCATTCTTGAAGTATCGCATAATATTTTTGTAATATCAACAAAATACTTCCATTCATCCCTTGTTCCACCACCAAATAATAACACATCGTCTACAAACAACAAATGGGTAATAAAGACAGATGCATAGATATTTACCCCTATGATTTTACCTTAAGTCTTTGTTTTTTAGATCATGCAACTCAAACCTTCAATAACCAACAAGACAAAAGTGGTGACAACGAGCATCCCTGCCTGATACCTCTGGACCCTTTGAAAAAAAGTTTGTAGGAAAACCATTAATCAACATAGAATAATGTGCTAACATCACACAAGACATAATTCGGTCCAAAGTAAAAGTAATCTCAAGTAGACCCATTGCACCCTATTATAAGCCTTTACAAGGTCCATTTTCCACAAAATAGCTTCTAAATCCTTATGTTTAATAGAATGAATAACCTCCTGAGTAATACCAATGGGATCAATGAGCTGGCTATTAGTTAGAAACCCAAATTGTTCTTTTGACATCCCTCTAAATAAAAAAGGCTTCAATTTATTTACAATGATTTTGGTGATTGCCTTATAGGCCAAATTACATAGAGCAATTGGCCTAAAATCATTAAAAGTACCAGGTTTATTGCATTTTGGAATGAGCATGATAAAGGTGGAATTTAGAGCCCCCGAAACACGACCTTCCATTCTAGAGAATTCTACCATAGATAAGATGTCCTCACTCATCACATCAAAGAAAGAATGGAATAGTTCCATAGTCCAACCATCTAGATCGGGGATTTTCCCTTTAGCAAACTACTTCAAAACAACTTCAATCTCATTTAAGGAAACATGTCCACCAATGCCTTCACCTTCCTCCGGAGAGAAAAAAGCAGGAAAATGGCTAATAACCTTTAGTTGAGCATCGATTTTACTAAACCCGGATCCTTAAAATGATTACAAAAATGTGACTTCACCAACACCTGAATATCCTCTTGGGATTTTACCATATTCTCCGACCCATCAGACACCTCCCGAATGGAATTTTGATTCGTTCTACTAGAGGAAAAATTAAGGAAAAACCTGGTATTATTGTCCCCCAAAGCTACCCAAAGTGCATGACTCTTTAATGTTCATTCAATTTCTTCATGTTTTAATAAAGAGGACCTTTTGTTTTCCAAATCCCTAATAACCAACCTTTCCTCCTCATTCAAAATGAAATCAATACTATTTTCTAAGATGGCCTTTATCTGATCATCAATATTACAATATTATTCTCTAGCCTTTTTCTTTAGTTCCTTTATCCATCTCACAACATCCCTCTTTAAGCTTTTTAATTTCTGAACCAACATATCCATAGGATTGCATCCATCTTGGATCACAACACTCTGCCAACTCCTTCTAACCATGCTATATAAATCCTCATTAAGCAACCAAGATCTATTGAATTTAAAAGGGTAAACACCAGTATGTTTTATCCCATCCAATTGTAACAAAATAGGATAATGGTTAAATATCCTTGCCTTCTCAACCCATGTCGTGTATTTCTGCAAAGATTGAAGTAGATTGGAACTTATCAAGAATCTATCCAAACGATTGCAAATTCCCTCATATCCACATCTACCATTGGACCAAGTAGGCTCCAATTTAACAGGTAACAATCCACCACGTTAACTCTTTAGAATAAGTTTGTGAAATATTCAGTTGCTAGATCCAACTTAGTAGAATGACCCCAAATTTATGCAGGGGACAAAGTAATATTTAGGTCACTTGCTAGAATTAAGTTGTTAATCCCCAATAGACTAGAAGATTCTATCCGGTCCCAGAAAGAATCACTCTCTGTGTAGGGCCCATAACAATTCAAAATTGAAAAGGATTGATAAAAAAATTTAGAACAACCCTCCATCAGTATGCCCCCATCATTTTTATAAGGCTTAAAACTCAACAAAATAAGGATTCCAACCAGAAAACACTCCACCAGAAAGCCCATTCGAATCTATGGCACAAAATTCCCAACCAGGCAACAATTGTTCCATTACCTTAATTGCCTGCTAGTCCATACTCATCATTTCTTGCAGTAAAATAAAAACCAGGTTAGTATCTTTCAAAAGCTTGGATAGATCCCTAACCTGCGCAACTCTACCTAGCCCACGAACATTTAATGAAAAACGAGACATTAAGTCACCAAATCTGAGGGTTGCTCTGCTCTAAGAGCCCGAGTAGAGGGAGAAACCTTATCTAAAGGGGAAGTATTCGAGGCTTCAAGAATTCTCACAAACGGAGGCTTGTAATCAGAAACATAAGAAGAGACTACCCTCCCTTTATTCTTTTTCTTTTGATTTCTAATAGGTACATTATGAAATATGAGAGAATGTACCAAAGAAACCCCCAAGTTTTCAGAAGGATTTTTTGAAAAGACATTCAAAGGTTCTTTTAAAAGGGTGACCTGGTTCAAGAGGGGTAAATCAAGAGGACTATCAACCACAACAACACTAGTCATATTAGGGTTTTTAGCTAGGGTTTCAGAAAAAATGGGTGGAGAAATTCCTTCATTCAAAGTCAAGGAATGATTAGTGTCCATAACAGTTTGAGACACTACTTCATCAATAACTCTTCCACTTTTATGACGATGTTTGACATTATCCAAAGATTTCAAAGCAGGTATAAGGACCCTACTATCAGAGGACAATTCAGACCCAAACCCTAAATCTGACAACCTTTTGTCCAAATCCTTTTCCATATTTAGATATATGGATAATTCATCTTTAGTAACATCTTCATAAGGTGTAGGGGAAACAAGGGTAATCTTACCTGGAATAGAATCACACGACATAAACTGTTGTATTGGCAGTGAATCCGAATCATCAATTCTTTGAGTATACACTAATTCAAGCTCCAAACCTTCATCATACTCTTCCTCACCAATTCCAGAAAGCAAGGATGGGCATCTCACCTTTAGATGACTAGTTTGACGACAATAGTGACACCTAAAAGGGATGTTCATGTAATCTAAATGCTGTGAACATATTTTTGTCCCCATTCGATATCTAGTTTAGGAGGAAGCCCTACAGAGATATCCAACTTGACCATAACTTGAGCAATCTTTTTCTCCATACCAAACATATTTTTCTTGTCCAACCGAATAAACTTACCCACTGAATTAGCCAAATCCTCCAGTACATTCGGTGTCTAAATCTCAAGATGGAAACCTGATAGAAGTAACCATAGGTAACGTCTTGTTTGTTTTTCTCTCTCCGGATTAAAGTCCAGACGCCACCGCTTCATAAACAAAGTACCCTCCTTAATCATCCAGACCCCATTGAGCATAGTTTGAGCATGTTCATTTTCGAGGAAAATAAAGCAAATCCATCCATTAATCAACATATTAATGTGCAGAGCATAACTGAACAGGGGAGTCCACTACCTGTTTACCCACTCCACCAATTTGGCTCTAGCTACCTTCACCGACTCAAGCCATCCAACTAGGGTTTGCTTGGATAGTGCTTCAACCCTGTCCAGATTAACATCCTTCCCTATAACAAAATGCCGTAAACCCTCTTGAGCTTTGTATGCTTTCAATCTCCTACGAACCCTAGTTTTTACCCTTGTCAATTTATTATCCAAGTGAACTTTGTCAAGAATCAATTCATTCTCACGCTGACAACCCTCTTCAGCCTCTGAACACTATAGCGGATGTCCCCCATCAACCGATACTAGACCTAATGCGCAAGAAGACATAGCTACGAATAAACCATTAACTGGTTAAAACAGTACAGGGCGGTGGAATTGGCACCCCACAAATGAAAGACAACCATCATCAACAATGCAAAAGAAAAAGGAATAAGTGGCAAAAAGTAAAGAGTTTGTGGAAAAGACAAAACCAACTAAAACCCACCAACCAACAAAAACCTGAAAACCACCACCAAAATGAGAAATGAAAAGGTTGCAGTATTAAATTTGGTAATTAAAATAGTTCCCACTTATTTATAAAATCTTCAATTGCTATAATAACTAAGTTACAAATTTGTAAGGATATGATGGTCTCTTGGTGGGGCTAGATGGATATCATTCTATCCACATGGGTTCAAATCTGTTGATACATGTTTTGGCTTCGATGTCCAGTTGACGATTTGCTTGACCTACTATTCACGGAAGTGGGGAAGTTTGTTGAGATTTCCTGTGCATGTGCGAGCTTTCCTTGATTCTTTCGAAATAGAGGAAAGTAGGTTTTCTGGGTGTTTGTAATGACTTTTTTTTTTATAAATGTGGTTAACCATTTGTTAGAGGGCTCCATCGAAAATCCCAACACCTGATATTCAAACTGAATCAAGGTATGGCCAGCTCATCAATTTACACATTTATTACAAAGGGCTCCACAAGAGCATACTATCACTTACAAGAGTAAAACCTAGGTGGGGAGGGTAACATTCATTCCTCCCAACCACCCAAGCTACATCCATTTAAGATAGGTTTACAAGACTTATATCATAAATCAACATTACAAACACCTCGAGAAATATGAAATTAATTTTATCATAGTCACACAAACCTAGGAAGAGATCGAGAAATATGAAATTAATTTTATCATAGTCACACAAACCTAGGAAGAGATCCATCAGTTCTTAGAGAGGACTGCCGATCAAGCTCCAAATTTGAAGCCTTCAGGCCCGTCAAGGACCCTTTTACCCGTCATAGAAAACCGAAATTTTTTTTAACATGCAAAATAAATTCAATTAGTGAATACGCCCGTCAATCATGAAACTGTCAAAGGTTTTTTAAAATTTCGCTAGAAGGGCTTATCCAAAATCTGCCCGTCAATAGTGGGCTGAGTCTGGGGCAGCTGGGGGCCGGGGCTTGTGCCATGTGGACAGTGGGACTCGTCACCCGAAAATTGAAATACATAATATTAATACATTATACATGGTGAAGTGATTCGGTGAATCCGGCTAATCACTAAATTGGTAATTTGGTGAATCAGTGATCTATCATTTCATATTAACTCCTCCCTCGAGTGACGAGTCCGCTCACAGCTTCCACTGTTCTGGTTTTAAATGTATCTTGCAGGCTGCAGTGTTGTGATATCAATGTAGTAGTGGGTACTGGTAATTGGGTACAATTTCGACGGAATTGGAATTTGGAATGGATAATATGGATTGCAAATTTGCAATTTGCATAGGATTAGAATTTAGGGTTTTCATTTGGCTTTTATTTGATCCTTGTTCACGGGTTTATTCTTTTGTGAGTCGTGACATTTCTCGTTGGAATTGTTGGACTAGAGGAGTTGCAATCTGGTCCATGGAAGGAAATTGGGGTTCAATCTTGCATTTACGACCTGAAGCTCTCGGTTTCCTGTGGATGGGAATTGCAGTCTAAGTTTCCACTGTTGAGAGTTCCTGTTTGGTGGGGTTTCATGTTTGAATTGTTGAACTGGAGAGGTTGTGTAACGTGTTGTTCTGGCTGGTCAAAGGAGATTGGAGTCTGTTGTTGGAAAGTTGCATTTTGGACCTGGGGTTTCGAGTTGCTGGTGCAGGGGAGTTCCAGGTTTGTGTTTTGGCCCGGCTGTTCGAAGATCAAGGAGTCAGCCCACCCACTGCCTAGCCATTTCAATTTGCAGTTGGCAGCTCTAAACGACCCAGAATAAACCAATTTGCAGGGACTCTGGGAGCCTGGGATCACTCAGAATCGAAATAAGTGAAGCAAGAACTAGTG
Source organism: Pseudotsuga menziesii (assembly GCA_001517045.1). Taxonomy (NCBI): domain Eukaryota; kingdom Viridiplantae; phylum Streptophyta; class Pinopsida; order Pinales; family Pinaceae; genus Pseudotsuga; species Pseudotsuga menziesii. The sequence continues at coordinate 199,080 of LPNX010250789.1, forward strand.
AATGTGATTCGGCTAAGCAGAAAAATGAAGTTACAGGTATGTACACTATTTTATCCATCTTATTTTGGATTTCAAATTTGTTTTTTTAGGGCTTCCCACGGCTTTCATTTAAAGTTTATAGATGGATTGCTTAATATGAACTTAGCGGCTGACGGGTGGTTGTCTTGGGCTCTGCACTGTGGTTTCTTCGTGGAGGGTTACAATGTAATGTCAAGTAATGAGTTTTACCAGGCGTCCTTTTAAATCTATTTTACCAGGCGTGCCTTGCAATTTCGTCCCACGCTCCTGAGTCCTGAGTCCTAAGTTGTTTGTAGACTTGAGTTATGGCACGATCAATAATAGACTACACAAAATGGAAGACGTAAAGGCCAGCCCCAAATAATCCATCAAGTTAACCAGCCTGGTGCAGGCTTTAATATGACAGCTGCTGAATCTCAAGCATCAAGCTGGTTAATGTTGGCCCTAAATTAAAATGATATTAATTCGTCAGTCCCAACATTGTTGGTTGTCCTAGTTGTGCTCAATGTCCAACTCTGTCTGTAAGGACAGGGTTCGTTGGCCTAGCTGCATATACAATGAACAAACCGCCCCAAATGCCTCCATTGAGGCTTGACCTGTCGCAATTTAGGGTAGAGGTGCATCAGTGGCATCAACCAGTCATGAATAAGTTACCTACCTTCGGTCAAGGCAACAATACAATTGAATACCATGTATGATGTGAGTCGTGAGTCGTGATTTAGAAAGGGCAGCGCTGTACAGTCTATGAAATGTTAGTTCCTTGTAAATTGTGGGTTTCCAAAATAAAGCAAATAAAATGTTTACAACTCAAAACTAGGGAGACTAAAGGATACACCGTCCAGCTCAACTGGGTTTGCATAAACCTTTAGACCCTCGTATGTTACCTCTTTCAATACTCGTTGCAGAATATCCACCAAAAACTTCTCATAGTTACTGACAACAACTATTGATTCAATTGGCCTGGGAAAAGTGAAAACCTCGCTGAATATAGAAGCTGAGGTGAGATGATTCAAGTATGCTCTGCACTGAAACCGGTGAGAAAAAAAAATATAACCCACGCCTCTGATTGAATGATAAATTACTTTGCCATTGTGAATGCAATAGGAAGCTTACCTCCTGGACTCAACCTTGTGCTGCACTGGGTATATATTGGTATCCATTAAGAGAGTAGCAGAAAATTGAGAATTGGACTCTGAAATCTATTTATGGCAGTGGTAAAAAAAATCCATAATGTTTTACCAGGTGTCAGCACCTTAGTTATTAACCCTCTATATTCCTTTATGTTTCTTAAAGACTTACAAAAGGTAAGCAAGACTCCGGACTCCGGTAGATAGCTTACTCGATATCAAATCACAGACAACCTGTCAGGAGACAATGCTACGCACCCAAATTCGTCGGAAGTTGTCATTATTACAGAGAAACACGCTGCTTAGGGAGACTGTAAATTTGAAATATGTATTATATGATCTTTTTATCTGCTTTTTTATTTCTGAATTTTAAGAAGTGAAACATGGATGTGCGCAATTAAGAATATAGGGTTTTGAGCTGAGAGCATTAGTCGTGAGTGTTTGTGATTATGTCTCTGACTGAATGTGGGAAATCTTAGTAATTATGAGAGCTTTTGTACGGATTGGATGTTGTATGGTTTTATTTATAACCTAAATATCACTTTGTCGTGCGAAGTGCTCAGCCTAGTATTTGTTAATCTATAAAGCAAATTCTACTCTTCAGTAAAATGTCCCTAAATTCTAGATGCGAAATTGGTTTCAAACTCTTTCAGGAAACCTCATTCGGAAGATCCCAGAATCTCAAGAAATTTCTTTCAGAAATTAAATAATATTAGGTGTCTTCAATATATTTCGAAGTGAAAACCTAATATCCAAAGTATTTAATTAAATCCACTCCCGAGTCCTACAACATGTTTGCGATATTCTTGTCTAAAAAATATATAAGGCGTTCTTATTTTAAAGTTAAAAAGATAAATTTAACAAAATAATATTTGATTTTGTTTCTTATTTATAATTTTATTTTTTACATCATGAGTTGGAAATTAAAACTAGTGAAATTTAGTTGAAATTGAAATGAGTAGTCTTTTTATTTAAGCTTGAGAACTTTGCAATTTATCATGAGTAGTTATTTTTTTCAAAGCTTGATAACTTTACAATTTATCAAAATTATATCCAGTGGCTTTTACTGAGCAACCCTATGATCTCCACATAGACCGCACATTTTTTTAACCACTGGTTCAACTGTTAGTTCTACTCAGTTCATTTTTAAACAGCATAGCCACTGGCTCAACTGTTAGTTCTACTTGGGTCATTTTTAAACAACGTAGCTATTTTTTTCAATAGAAAAAGGCATTTCTTTAAAAAAACACATGTTATGAAAAGCACCAAAGTACCAACTCTTGACCACCAGTCTGTAATAGGGTGAAAATTAATTAGCATGCTGTTCAAGTTTTAATGGGAAGGTAGCTGTACAATAAGTTGTTGGATTTTAAGCTAAGCTTTTATTAAAGCTTGCCCAATAAGCTAATTAATTTTTTCAGTATAATAGAATGTATTTAAATAGCTCTATAATGATAAAATCTGATATTAAGAAAAATGGTTAAAAGTAATTTTTTTTATAATTTTCTCCACCACAAATTATCAAGTAAAAAAGCTTATCAATGTCTAAATGTCTAAATTAATTCACTGCAGTTCAATATCCTTATTCTTCTTGCATCTAATTAAATTCAATTCCACTAATTATCCTCAATGTTTGATCTAATTCGAAAAATATGAGAAGAAACAATGCTACGCACCCAAATTGGTCCGGAAGTTGTCATTATTACAGAGAAACAGGCTACTTAGGGACACTGTAATAGGGTGAAAATTAATTAGCATGATGCTCAAGTTTTAATGGGAAGGTAGCTCTACAATAAGTTGTTGGATTTTAAGCTAAGCTTTTATTAAAGCTTGCCCAATAAGCTAATTAATTTTTTCAGTGTAACATAATGTATTTAAATAGCTCTATAATGATAAAATCTGATATTAAGAAAAATGGTTGAAAGTAATTTTTTTTATAATTTTCTCCACCCCAAATTATCAAATAAAAAAACCCGGTAAATATAAGTCATAGTTCAGACTCCACCACAAATTATCAAATAAAAAAGCTTATCAAAGTAATAAACTCAAATTACATTTAAATGTCTAAATTAATTCACTGCAGTTCAATATCCTTATTCTTCTTGCATCTAATTAAGTTCAATTCCACTAATTATTCTCAATGTTTGATCTAATTCGAAAAATATGAGAAGAAACCAGCTTAGGGTACTGCCTTTTTTATAAAATAATTGTAAAATTATTCTAATTTGGTCCATTTTGTTTTTATAGTGTTATTTTTCGAAGAAGCCAGCTTAGGATACTGCTATTTTTATAAAATAATTGTAAATTTTGTTTATATAGTGTTTTTTCTTTGACCGTAATCGTTTTGAATAATTTGCTCTATATTTGTTTATTAAAGGTTGTTTTATTTGAAAGGGCTCATTTGGATAATGTACCGTCAATTTGCGCAAAAATTGTTTACATTAAAGTGTTTTTTTCTTTTTTTTCTTCGTCAGCAGACTCAGCACTATTAAGCTTGCTGCAAGCTATTTGTGGCAGTAGATTTGATGTTTATTAGATTTGACGTGGCAGTAGATTTGATGTCTAGTAGATCTAGGCTTTTCCTGTGGACACTCCATTCATTTAACTTTTTAAGGATTCCAAATTTCCAAGTCATTTCACGATCTTGAAAATGGGCAGAAACTTGGAGATTTACCTAAACCTCTATATAGTAAAATTCCAAGATTCATGATAAAATTCCAAGATTCATGATAAAACATATATACTCAAAATCTTGTCAAAGTTTTATGTAAAAGTGGTGAACCTTGGTCCCTGATATCTTTGATGTTTGAATCGATAAGATTGATATTATAACCTTAATCAAGTCAAAGGATGGATATTATAACCTTGATATTATTTCTTTGATCATTGTTTCTGGTTATTTCTTCTCTAGTGATGGCATTGATGGTTGGTGTACCCTCTTTGATTAGGAGTCTTGGCTCAGAGTTCACTACCATTGTATTCCACAAGTTGGCCTCGTCGACTTAGGCGTGTTGGTTAGGCCTGTTGGTTAGCTTCGCTATGGCTTTGCATCTCTCGAGTTCCTAACCACTAGTGTTTTTCTTTGTTTATGAGCACCTTTAGAGTCTGGACTTATATTACCTTTCGCTGCCTTTAAACCATCCCTTAAAAAGAACGAATTAGGAATGATCAGTTGACAAGGATGCCCAGTTGATTATCAAATAGTATTGTTGCTATGGGTCTCTCTTCTTGTAATCTTATGTACCTTTCTTCTTGTAATGTTATGTACCTTTCGGAAACTACTTGCATAGACCAGGCCTTGATAAGAGGTTACCCCACTTGGTGTTACCACAGTGCTTCAAGTGAGAGAACTCTTTGAACTCTGTCTGGTGTTTAAAGGCACTGAAATTTTGATGTACTTTTACATTTTCAAGTGAAAAGAAAGATTATTTTTACATGTCAACTATGAAGGGTTCAATATCTCACAGCCCTTCAAAGTGAAATGGGACCCTAATCCCTGCTGCCGACTGATGATGTTTATTTTTCTTTGATTCACTAATGAAGACTCTTTTCATGTGAAAGAAAGTCAAATCCCCTCGGCTCTACTCAGAATCCAATCCAATAATTCATGGTTGTCAAATGGGACCTGAGTGGGCCCAATGGTTAAGAGCTTGCGTTATCTCCGAGGAGGTCACAGGTTCAAAACCGACGGGGGGTAGGGATGCCTATTTAGCCCGTTGTGACAAGGCTCGAAGGGTAGGCAACCCCTGGATAGAGGTTCACTCCCGGGACATCATCTGGCTTGCGGGCTGTTGGATATACCCTTGGGAGGTTGCTGTTCCCATGGCTTAAAAAAAAAATAAAAAAAATTCATGGTTGTCATTGATTCTATTGTGTCCTCTTTGACTAGGTAATTAAAAAATAGAGTCAACTGCACAGAAGATGATCTACACGCCATCTTCTTCACTGCAGTTTACTCCTATCGTTGGGTAAGGGTTGACTACCTGTATTAGAAATGCCGCATCATCGTTTCAGAATGATAAAGAGGGGAGATTACTACCTGCAGCTGCACTAATACGGCAGCAGTTATAATGGGTCTGGATGAGTCTGCTGGAATATCCTTCGCGGGTGTCTATACAAAAATGGTAACTGTATTTATACGTTTTCATTCGTGAATTCTGTAGGTGCTAGATATTTAATGGCATGATTACACACAGAAATCTGAAGCGATTTCATCTGTTGAAAGTACAGAAACTAAAGCGTTTGAATTGTTGTGCCAATTATATGCTCTGGTAAGTTGGGGTTGCGAACAAAACATTGTATTTTGCAGGGCAGGTGAGGTCCAAGAAATGGGTGCGAGGGAAAACGCACGAATTTGTGTGTTCCTGATCAACTTTGATGTCACATAGTCAGAAGCTACTGTTCTTGCACCTAGTTTCTACCACCTAGAAAGGGATGCCCTCATGTTCAAATAGAAGCCGTGCAAAATCCTGTAAACTTCTTATTTGTGATGAACTTTACTGACTCACAGTGTCTGTTTCCCCATATGAACTTTACTGATACTGGTTTATAGTGTCCGTTTCCCCATATGAAGCTTATTGGTTTTTTTGTACGAAATTTACTGGTTTAGAGTACTGGTAAATTTCATAAAAAAAACCAATATAGGAAAACAGACACTCTAAACCAGTACCAGTAAAGTTCATATGGGGAAACAGGCACTCTAAACAAGTAAAGTTCATCACAAAGAGAAGTTTACAGGGTTTGGCACGGCTTCAAATTGAACTTGAGGGCATCCCTTTCTAGGTGTTAGAAACTAGGGAGAGTAAATAGTGTTTCCTCAAAACTTCACGAGTGATTGTATTTCACCAAATCACTATTACATATTTATCAAACAACACATCTAATCACTTCCTAACTTAGGATACACAGACAGGTTGAGATATTTTCTAAACCATTCAACCACACATCCTACACTTGGGACCAATTTTGTTGGAGAACATCTCTCGTCCAACTAAGAAGAATATTTTTCATGTAGAAATACACTTTTCATGACGCAATACCCAACAAACCAAGAAAATGAAAATAGCAAATCATGTGTTCACACAACCCACTAGAATGACCATGGTATCCCATACTAGCCCACAACACAAGTACACGTTAACCATTTCAACACAAGGTTGCCATTTAAGCCGTATATTTCAAGATCAGATCGGGGATACTTTATGCACTCTGCTTGGATCAGTTCCGTATGCGGCCCTTTTTGCTTTTATTTTCGTTTGGAGTACATAGCGGAAGCTTTCTTATTTTTCTGAGAATTGAAGCAATGAAACTGTAGATATGTTTTAGCCTGCCAACATTGAAATGAAGCCAAATTCTCATTAAGAACACGTACACTGTTAAAATTTTGATTTCATGGTAATGGTTAACTGAACACATATGGCTTGAGTGGGCTTAACATGTGTTCACTCGTAGGAGGTAACAGGTTCAAATCCAGCGGGGAGCAGGGTATGTACACCTCCATAAACTTTAGTAGTCAAATTGCTGCGCGGAGGGGTCCCTTGTCCCACATACAAGATTGTCTCATACACCAATTTGGTGTCTAGCTTGGCCGTGACCTTAAAATTAGATTATTATTCCTATTATTATGAAACCCTAACAGCTAACATTGAATACTAACAACATATATGATCGATGCTATAAACTAAAATACATCATATGAAAAAATATAAAAGGAAAGACCTAATTGGACCATCAAACCTGCTACTGTCTTCTCATTATCTCTGAAAGAAAACTCTGCTACAGCCACTACATAAAATTACTTTGCTCACTGAAGCTGTAAAACTGAACCAACTAAGCTACTCCCTAAGCCTTGCTTTTGTAACAGAAGCAAAGTGCAATGGGTTACAATCAAAGTAGACTTGATAAAAGATTTATGCGCCCCTGCTTGCATGAGGAGGAATGCCTAGATTAGAGCACCCAAGGGAAAGCATGTGCAGCCTTTCCTAGGAAAGCTCACCCAGTCTAATAATGGCCAACCCATGCACAGTGCCTCCTTTAATTGTCATCCTTGACTTAGCCATACTGGAATAGAGAATACGCTAAAAATAAACAATCGGAGAAAAAGATAACTTCTGTCTAAAACTAGGAAGAGATATAATGGGAAAACTCCAGGTCTGGTGCATGCATGCATGCTCTTCTACTTTACTAAAGGACAACCAATTTGCCTCTAAGAGGCTTACTAGTGCACCCTCAACCTGCTGCTACAGACTGCCACAGGTAGATATTTTAACACTCACTCTTTGTGAGGAAAGTGTTCTGAACCAACCCAGGCCTCTCCCACAGCATCTCAAACTTTCCCTTAGCTAGGGGCTTCATCAAAATGGCGGCAACCTATGAATTAAAGGGACATACACTAGGATCGCTGCACACTTTTGAACTCCAAAATCTCTTCAGAATATTCAAGGTGTAAATCCTTTTTACAAGAAAAAATTATCAACAACCTGCCAACTTCCTTGTAAAAAGGATTGACAAGGATTTACACCTTGAATATTTTGAAGAGATTTCAGAGTTCAAAAGTGTGCAGTGATCGTAGTGTATGTCAACAACCTGCCAACCTCGTACGTCCTTTATGTCAACTTCACTTGTCAAAATCTTCGCATACCACAAATTGAGTAGGACTACCTGCAATCCTAAACTCATTTACATACAGGGCCATTATAAGTGGATCAGATCTATCAAATAAATAATTAAAACCTGCACTACACTTGGAAATGCCCAACTTGAGCAGAGCTCATTGATCCTATAATACCAAACTCGTGGTGCATGTATCAACCCACATAGGGCCTTCTTCAATCTGAATTCATGGGTATCTCACTCATACATGTCAAAACCTTCGGCATTTGAAGCAAAAACCTTAGCAAGACCTGTTCCCTCTTTCTAAGAGAATCCTCTGGAAAATGGAATAAGAGTCTCATCAGGTTCAACTCCCTCTTCCTAAGAGAGTCCTTTGACAACAAACATGTCCTAGAGCTCTTCAATACTCCCTTTAGCTCCATGCATGGAATCAATCCTTGGTTCCAGAATAGGTTTTGAAACTGTCTCCACAAAGATGGAAGAACACTCCTCCATCATGGCTTCCTGCCTTACTTGCTCCACAAGATCAATATGTAGTCTAAACGCTACCAACTACAATTCCTACTCCTCCTGCCAAAACTCGACCAGGATCAGGGCTGAATTTTCCAATGATCACTTGCTGACAATGAAACTCAGCCATACATTATAAGTTTGTCATGCAAGAAACTAAAAGAAGAGTCTTCATTAAACTAGGAACATAGAAGGAATCATTTAGCTCAAGAACATCACCTAAAGCACAAGGAAGGAGATAGAGCCATTGCTGATCATTGGACAAGTGGCATCATCGTCCAATTCCTCCTGTATGTCATCCTCCTGTTCTTGCAATCTATTGAAAACCTTCTTATCAAAGGTCATATGTCTGGATGCTCTACTATCCACTTACCACCCTAAACCAGAAATACAGTTATTGCAAAAGCACGATACTGTGGAGAAAGATGTCTCAAGTCTAGATGCTAACTTATCTGCTCCATCTGAAGTTTCTGCACTCCTTCCACAATGCAAACTCCTGCTGTTGCTGTTTTGTGGCTTTCTTCCTCTCAAGACACTGAGATGCATAGTTATTAGTTGCCCATAATGTGGCACTTGAAAGTTTGAAACACTTCATGTGACTCAAGTCTTTCTCCCCCTTGGTTTGAAGAATTTCATTCCTCCTCCTTGCTCTTCTCACCCTTCCCAGGTCCTTTTTTACTGCCTTTCTTCATCCTGTTGACGAGGGCTAGATTCTACTCTTCTTCCTCTACATCTACAGCTGTCTCTAATCTTGTCTCCTCCTAGCTGAAATCATTCCATAGCTTCTCAAGGATGGGAATTTTTTCTTGTGCACAGAGTCCACAGACAAAAGGTCACCAAGAAGAAGAAGAGAACCCATTCAAGGTTGTGGGCACCAACTCTTCACTCTTGACCTCTTTTGCAATCGCTGCAAGCTGATCACGGAGTTTGGCCATCTTCATCAAATAACTAGCTATGGTATCTTACTCATGCCTGCGACATTGAGCTTATTTCTTAGGAGTATTTTCCTGTTGAGCTTATACACTAGTACAGAGTGACTAAAGCATCATACATCTTTTTACCAGTCTTCTTTCCTATGATGTGGTGGATCAAGTGATCCTTCACCAAGTCAAGGATGACTTACTTTTCCTTGGCCATCTTCTTATTATTTCAACCAACTTTTTGGCATATGTAGGCACTGTAACCACTGTATCTACGTACCTCTAGAGCTCATGCTCCTCCTAAAGAATTGCACTCAACACCTCCATGAAACGAAGTTGGTAGGTGTGATCTCCCTTTCTAGGGAATCATTCTAGGGGGTTATTGGATGACACTTAGGCCTAAAATTGTTATAATATTAAGGTGTCATTTAATTATAAATGGGATATTTTAGTGGATGGTATTGGCTGAACCATGGTATTGCCCGTTGTATGGGACTCAAAAAGAAGATAAAAGAGAAGGCACTCATCCATTGTAGATATCTTGATTTGATATTGATTTCTTGTGACTGTCTAGGGGTTTGTTCAGAGTTTTCGTCAAGGTTTGGCAAAACCCTTCCATTGTTGGTTTGGTTTCAGTGGTGTGACATGTCCACCCTAGCTAGACAAAGAGGAGGATCCATTTAGGGTCTTCACTTGAGCTTCTTCATCCTTTGGTTCGACATCATCTTAGAGAGGGTTTGGAGTTAACCCTTTGGCAGCATTGGAGGAGGGAGCTCCATCTATTGAGAACATCGTGGTATCGTTCCATCATTTCCAGGTTTTGATTGGTCTATTGTGTTTCTTGGAGTGTTGTAGTTGCCATAGCAACCATAGTTATTTGTATTGTTTACCATCTATTATTCATAATAAAGGTGTCGACAATATTCCTCCCATTTTGGTGTGTTTTTGAATGTTCCCAATGTGTTTGATAAATTGCTTACGATTGTAAAATTGCTAATTGTTTGTAAAATCACACTATCAATTATGGCAATTAGTGTCTATATTTACATCTGGGATATTACAAGACATGTTACACCACCGAAATCAAACCAACAATGGAAGGGTTTTGCCAAACCCTAACGAAAACTTTGGACAAACCCCCAGACAGTCACAAAAAATCAATATAAATCAAGGTATCTACAATGTGCCTTCTCTTCTATCTTCTTTTTGAGTCCATACCATGGGCAATACCATGGTGTGCCAATACCATCCACTGAAATATCCTTTTTATAATTTAATGACACCTCAACCTGTTGATTGAAATATCCTAAGTGCAATTGTCAATCGGGGGGCTGCTCTGACTGACACCTCAACCTGTTGACTGAAGCATCCACCAAAACTCATCCAAATGAGCCAAAAACGTGTGGAGGAGAGAGGGAGGGCGAAATTCCCCATAAAGGATGCTGAAGATCAACTCTGGATCCGATTTGATCACCTCCTTCAGTCAAGGATTTGTCAGATCCAGTGAATCTGCTTCAGATCTGACTGATTTCAATCAAATCGGCTGAGAATCCACTGATTTATGATTTTGGATTTGCTCCATTATTCATCAATTTATTAATTAAAATAATCAATAATTGATTTTTGGGGCTTTCTGACTTGAGTGATGGAAAATCACTCAAAACTAGGAAACAGTGGGTCCATGGGTTTACATGGCGCTCTTAGCTAGAAAATCAGCACCTACATGACTGAAACCGATTATTTGGCCCACTTTTATTACAAAATCATTTTTTCCAATTAAACTATTAAAAAATAGCCTAAGTTTTGGAAAAATTAAATTTTAATAAAAAACACTAAAAAAACTAAAAAATTGAAAAATTGAAAAACACCTAGGGGGACTTAGACATGTTCATATGACTCAATCATAATGTCTAGCATGCTTATACATTGACACATAGACTCTAATAACCTCAATAGGCCTAAATGCCAAGCTGACCACCCCAACTTTGGAGGTATGGAGTGAAAAACTCAGAAATTATCAGTCGTTTGTTCAACAACCCATAATAACCAAGGGAAAAAACACCCTGGGCTGATCGGATTGACAAATAAAGTCTAAGAGACCGAGTCTTTTACAGACACTATCATGCTAGAACATTTATTACAACTCCCACATGGGGTATGAACATGTGATATAGTACAACAAGCACTTCCCAGAAGCACTTCCACAGGTCTTCTGAAGTCTGAACAAGTTATCCTTGTTCGGTTCACCAGGCTCACTTGATAAAAAACCACTAAGTACAACTTAGGTGGTAACAAGGTCTTCATTGTCAAATGCTGTTGGCTGAGTCTCCACAACCCAATCTGATGATGCATCACCATCATCTAAGAATATGGAACATGATTCAGGGGTCTTGTTCTGCAATTGGTTGCGCTTCAACCTAAGGTTGTACCGAACAAATACCATATCATTCAACCGTTTTTGCTCTAAACGGTTGCGCTTCTTGGTGTGTATACGCTAAAAAACACTCCAATTGCGTTCACAACCAACTGCAAACTGCATGTTTGGCTCAATATTCGAATTGCAAACTTTTGTAAATCAGCGCACTAGCTGCCAAATTGCTGCCACCAATATGCTGCATGTAAGCACAAATAAAAATTAGCAAATGAATTTAAGCATAAACTCGAAGAAAACTCCAATGAATTAAAATTTAAAGACTTCGTAATTAATTACGTAGAGGATATTTTGATCTAGATCATACGACTGTAGCCAGGCCGAAGATATAAAGACACTCATTGAAATGCAAGAGCTTGCTGTGTATCTCATCTTATTTATTGGGATCAAAGACCATCCGCTCAATGGATTTATATAATCCTTCTTTTACCTCCCCATCTGCTTCAAAATATTTTGTGTAATGGTACCTTCAGAAGATTCAAGACAAAATAGATGATCACTTTTGCAATTAGTTCCCTTGGATTCAAGTAATACCCTGCGGCATGTAAAGGCCGATGGAGTTGTTTGTTCCATCATTCATCAATTATTTTCCACATAGGAAGATATTTTTGTCTTTTGCCCTCATATGCTTCCTTTATTGCCTCCTTCACTTGATCCAGGGCCTCATAAATAAACCCCATTGCTGCTTTATCACCATCCACCATTCTCAGGACTTTCACAAGAGGCTAGCTAAAAAGTACGATCTCCTCTTCCTTTTTCCAAAATGTTTTTTCATAGACTTTATCAACAATGTCTTTTCCATCAGCCTTCTTGCTCCATTGAGATGCGTTCCACGCATCACAAGAGAACATCTTCCTCAAGTTGGCCTTTTGCTCAATCAAGGACTCCAATGTAAGGAAATTTGTTGCAAATCTTGTGATAGCTGGCCTGACAAGCTCTTTTCCACTAGTGCATTTTCTCATAACGGTCAAAACCCATGAGTGGTTGTAAATGTATCTTGTGACAGATTTTGCTTGTTCCACACACTTTTTCACCGACTCAATTTTCCTAATATCCTCAAGCATGAGGTCCAAACAATGGGCTGCACATGGAGTCCACCAAATGGTGGGATGTTTGTCCTCTAACAACTTGCTAGCTGCAACATAGTTGGAGGCATTGTCTGTGATAACCTGCACTACATTTTCAACCCCCACCTCAACTACGTCATCCAAAAGACGAAATAGTAAATGTGCATCCTTCACTTGATTAGATGCATCCACTGATCTAAGGAACATAGTCCCTTTTGGGAAAGCAACTAGGAAGTTAAGAATGGTGCGACCTCTTGCATCGGTCCATCCATCAGACATGATTGTGCACCCTGTTTTAGTCCATGAGTTTTTGAACTCTATGAGGTATTCTTGTACCCTTTCCACTTCATTTTTCAAAAGCGCCCCCCTAATATCCTCATAGCCAGGGCCCTTGAAGCCTGGACCACATGAAGCTATAGCATCCAACATAGGTTGATAATATATTGACCTTGAAGCATTGAAAGGTATGTCTGCATCATACCACCATCTAGAAATGCATTCCCAAGCAACCTCCTTTTCCACCTTCTTCCATTTGGCATCAATGGTGGGATGAGCACCAAAGGTAGTGCGGGGTTGAAATAAAGACTCAAGGCTACCACGGGGTTTTTTAAATTGGGATATACTACTACCAACACCACCAACTACAACATTTTCTTCCCTAGGAATGGTATAAGGATAATGGCAGGGTTGGGAAAACTAGAGGATTCTTCAAAACTAGGGTTTCTCTCAAGAAAATCAGAGCTACAACTTCTCCCTATCTCTCTTTGCACCCTCTTGTTTTTGTATTTTTCGGCTTGGTAAGATTCAAGAAGACCAAGCATCTTAGCTCTCAAGTCATCAAAGACTTTGAGGCATGGTCTTACATTCCCTCTTGTACTAGCTAAGTGTTGTTTCAACCTATTTATACCTCCCCCCTCCAAACCTCCTTTTGACAATAGTTACACAAATTTTCCCTCAACTAATTGACAATGTATCGATGCAACATCTTTTCTATCTTTCGGAGCCATGTCAAACAATATAAATATGCAAATTAAAACCCTATTTTTTTTTAATTCTATGAAAAAAAAACAACGCTATCAAAGTCTAAAGAGACTATTCAATACAAAATTAAATGAATACGGTGCACATTTTAGTATTTACATGCCTTGAAGATCGCCTCCAAATATGCTCCAATCTGCTGCAAATGTCTCCAAAGAGATTCAACCCACAAATTCTCCAAAATACTCCTTCAATCTCCTCTTCTAATCAACCTAGGAACCAACTCTAAGACCCTTAACAATCAACACTTTCAAAGATACGAAGACACTCAAGTACAAACTCGAAAACACTTAGATGAAGTGTAAGTGAAAGAGAGGGGGTGGGGGTCTTTTTATAGGTTCATGAGGTGTCTTTAGGGTGTCCAGATACATCCCCCCAAACAACTTTCTAAAAAAAAAAAAAAAATTTTTGTGGGCCTCTGTACAGACCGGTTGGTTTTCACAGAAAACCAGTTTTGGACTGGTTCGATACCGATCCGGGCGGTTCGTGGACCAACCCGACCGGTTCGGTATTGAACTGACTCAAAACGGTCTGGAGGCCTGGTTTGGACCGAAAACCCACCGAAACCGCGTTAACCGACCGGTTTTGCCGGTTTCGGTCCGGTTCTGGCAACCTTGATAGGTACTAATTATACATTGAGAAATATATAGTTATAAAGTATTATATTTAAATGTGCAATATGTTATTTATTATATATAAAAAATAAAAATATTGATATGTTAATATTTCATAAAATATTTTATATTTAGAAGATATGTATGTAATTGAACTTTATGTATGTAGTCGAACTTTACATGCCTTTTCTCAATAAATAATGAGATTCAATCACTAAGCAGGTAACATGGTCGCCATTTCTATAGGTTCGTTCATTTGATCATCATTACTCAGGATTTTAACGTTGATGAATTACTTCTGCAAAGCTTAGAACAAGATTTCACAATGATATCATGGGCAACCTTGCTGCAATTTTTTTCAACCTTATAGGGAGCATTGTTGCATTGGCGAAGGCTAATAAGTTACAAGGGTCGTAATCAATAAAAAGCCTTTGATTCAAACGAACGCACAAAAGCTCATATGTAGACTTTCATTGATACGTTATGTTACAATGCAAAAAAGGTTCACTTGTTAGGTCAAGAATCAAAGCCTAGATGAAATGCCATTAACCTCTTTTTTTTGCCAATTTACCATATTTTAAGTCTTTTTCCTATTTGCCGAGTCTTGCCGAGTCTGTCCTGGGTCTTTCCTGAGTCTTTCCCGAGTCGACGAGTCAAGTGCCAGCCGAGTCTTTGCTGATTCCAAGTCGTGCAACATTGGTTAAAAGCATAAAAAATTTAGGCTCCTACTTAAGTACTTGAAATATATAATTTTTCTAGTGAACTAAGTACTTAAATATGAACTAGATCTACTAAAAATAAAGCTTGAATAACTAGATCTAGTCTACAAATGCATATTTAAACCAAATTAGCTTCTAATATTCTTTTAGAAAAGATTACTTTGATAAACTATGCATAAACAGTAACTAGTAACCAAGAGAAATTTAATTTAATAGATGAGAGGAGGAAACGAGCTTGACGTTGGAAGTTGGGCAAATGGAGTCTGTCAAGTGGAACTCAGGGGGACTATTCCTTCGAAAGACCTTGTTGCTGCCTAATTCACACCTCGGGTCATGTGGTAGAAATCTTCAAGCCATTGGGTGTGACCTTGGGGGAAAGTAAGAGTCAAGTGTTGTCACTTGATCTTGACTCCTCCGTTTAGGATTTCTCCTAGCGAAGCCAAGGGGGGTGGTCCCTATGAAAATAATCTAAGGTTGTTAATCTATGAAAGAAAAAACAACTGTTCTAGGAGTTAAGATGATATAAATACTGAAACAAAGACTTTTGCAAATAGTTTAGATCAACATGTAAGTAAACATTCCATTAACACATAACTTAACTTAGATAGCAAAAAGTAAATGCGTGATTAATGCAAATAGACCAGTGTTCATGGAGTTAGATAGTGATGTTGTGATGTGAAAGTATTGCAATTGTCTTGTTGGTCAGTTTTAATTTATTAATGAGTGATTAAGGGAGTGGGTTTGACCCACTAAGACTCAGCTTCTTGAACTGAGCACTAAAGCATTCTGAAAGATTAGTTTTATGTGGATTGTCCAATTAAGCTAGTCACTATAAATTCTAATCCCTTTTTGGTTGCCCCACCATTCCAGCCAAAGGCCTGCAGTATTCACAAGAGCATATGAGGACTAAAGCCTTGGTCTATTTTAAAAGTTATGTAAACGTGTAGTTTTTTAAAGAAATCACAATACTGATACTCTCGTTTCCCTTTCCATGTACTTTGGGAACACAGTCAGATTTGTTAATTTTAAAAAAGGAAGTAGAAGCTAAAAATAAAAGAAATTAAACAAAATAAACTTATACTCTAACAATCAAACCACAAAAAGGAGATGACACGGATTCCCCCTAGGGGGATGAGGTGTGGGTGCTTGGCTTCCCACTTGCTCTTTTTATTACAATTATTACAATGAAGGGATTCTTACGATCCTTGTAGATTGGTATCGACAAGCTTACGCGTTTGAAGGTTTTGACAATCAGTGAGATAGGTAGAAGATGAGAAAAGGTCTCGGATGGCTTGAATCTTCAAAATTTCAGCAGCATTTCTCTCTATTTGATCATTAGAAAGTAAAAACAAGCCACCTGAAAGCACTTATAAGTGCGCTAGATAAAGCGTTAAAAGCATAAAAAAATTCTATCTTCAATACTTAGAAAAATAATCGTTTCATGCGGCTAAAGCTAGATTGAGAAAAGACTAGATCTACTTACAAATATTAACATTAATACTTGGATCTAATCAAAGAATGCATACTTAACAAACTAGCATTAGATCTTCCAAAAAAAAACTAATTAGCTAAGCATGCAAGATAGTGACCAAAGAAAAATTGATTGAAAAGGTAAAGGAAAGAGAGAAGAAAGAAGCTGAAAGCTTGGGAACTTTGGGCCGTGGAGTCTGCTTTGGTGGAACACCGATGGACTATGTCTTTCACAAGATATTGAAGATGTGGAGGATGCAAACAAGTTCAACTCCTTCTTCAAGTAAGATCACTTGCAAACTTAGAAATCCTTGCACAAAAATGGTCAAAAGCTTGGTGCCACCTACAACAGAAACTTGGAAAACATGAGCATTAAACTAAATGAACATGCCATTCTAAGAGATCTACTTGCAAATGAACAATAAGACTATGAAGCAAACAAGCTTTTCTAATCTTATCCTTCTGGGGGATAGCTCCCCTTCAAAGGCCAAATTCAACCAACATAAAGCAAAGAAAACAAGACAGATTATACCTCATAAGCACTTGACAATTACCGTCCACACATTAAAAGAATTACACCATAAATCTTCCTCCAAAGCCTTTATTATTCCAAAAAATATTATGAGCTACAATAGCAAAGCTTCAACAACTTTTTGGTCCTCGAACCATGTGAAAATGAGAGGCAAAGTCTTGCTTAAATAGAAGAACTCGTGCCCAAGAGAGGGCGCACTTGGCCGAAGGATGAGCTTGCTAGCTTGGCGTGAGTTGGATGTGAATTGGAACTAAGTTGGATCCCCATGCTTTGGGGCGTAAAGAAAGCAATTACCAAAATGCCAAAAGCTTATCCTTAAACAAAATCTTTCTCTCTTGGGAAATGTGCCCCACTCATGGAGAAAAAACCAACTTGATATTTAACAACCAAAATATTTCCTTTTGGTGACTTAGGAAGCTTAGGAATAATTCTATGTCTTTGCCAACTCACGGAGCGTGTTTCCGACATGTTTCCATGTTTTTATTAGTTGCCGAATTTCTCATTTTATCCATTTTTTGGCCTTTTTTATCTTTTAATATTCAATTTTGGAAATAAATAATTACTCGAAAACATAGGAAAGTGGGTTTAGAGGTTAAGTGGGTGCTCCGAGTTAGAAAATGAGCACCCCCATGCCCAATTTGAACTATAGACCACACTTTAATTACTTTTTTAATTTTCCCATTTAAACTATCAAAAAATAGCTTAAGTTTACGGGAAAAATTACTTTTCTCAAAACTTAAAATAAAACCTAGGGGGACCTAGCACATGTCCATATGACTCAAAAATAATGATTAGCATGGTAATATACATTGACACCTAGGTTTTAATAACCTCCTAAGGATTAACCACTAAGACAATAATGCATTAATGATTAAACCTTGGTGAAGCCAAACCTTTTTCATAAATTCATCATGCTAAGTCATTTTATTACAACTTCCCCGTAGGATATGAACATGTGGCAAAAAAAAGAAAAAGGGCCTAGGCAGGCCTGAATGGACTTCTGAACTAGGAATTTGAACAAGTACTTGTTCATCTTTAGTGGCTCACTTGAAAGTCCAACTGAGTGCAACCTAATTGGTAACAAACCTTGAATACGAGGATGCTCTTACTCGCTCAACCTCTTCTCCAAGCTAGGCACCTACAATTTTTAGAGATCTTTGCACAAGAATGCTTAAATAGAAATGGTGTTGCATACAACATAAACTTGGAAAGCAAGAAATTTATCCAAATGAACATGCACTTCTAAGAGATATAAAGCAAGCAAGCAAAAACGTAATAAACAACTAGTTTACTTCTCTTACCCTACTGGGAGATAGCTCCCCTTCAAAGGCCAATAGTTTAACCACAACATATACAAGAATTAAACAAATAACTAGTTACCTCATAAGCACGACAATACTCATCCACACATATACGCAAGCTACACATGATATGACCTCCAAAGCCTTTATTCCATCAACAATATTCAACAATTATAAAGTACACTAGTAGAGTTTTGAGCTTCCATCCCAAATGAGGAGGAAATGCTTTGCTTTTATAGAAAAATAGGGCGAATTGCCAAGTGCCAGAGAGAAGTCGAGTTACTTAAATGATTTGGCGGTTTAGATAGGAGAGAACACCAAGAGAGAGGCGCCACCTCTCATGAGGTAGGCGTCCTCTCTCTAGAATTCACCATCATTCAAGAGTATGCACCTCTCCAGAGTTGATCTCAATCATAGATTAGGAGTTCAGTTAACTTAGATTTGATTGCCAATCCCTTTTCCACCACTCTGGTTGACTGAAACATGTCCCAAACAAACTTCCTTGATTGATGGGTTTTTGATTTTCCCATTATTTTTGTTTTGGCTTTTTTAATTCACTTATCTAGAGAAAATGAAATTAAGTGATTAATAATCACTAATTTCACTCTCAAAGTGGGTACATAGGTAAAGTGGGTGCTTTGAGTTAGAAAACGATTACTCCCATGACAAATTCCACCTCCTAGTACCACTTTTATGACTTAGTGAATTTTTACAATTAAAATATCCCGCTTTTTTACGAGAAAATTCTTTATCAATGGAAAATTAAAAAAACCTAGCGAGGACTTGGGGCATGTTCATAAGACTAAAAAATAATGACTAGCATGGTAATATACATTGACACTAGGTTTTAATAACCCTCTAAGGCCTAACCACCAAGTCAATTACTCTAGCTTTGGAAGATTGAGTGAAAAACTCGAAAATTATAAGTCGCTGAAAAACAACATATAATTAACAAGGAAAAAACATATTTAGAGTAATTGCATTAATGACCAACTCCTAGGAAAGCCAAACTCTTACAAAAGTTCATCATGCTATGTCATTTTTGTTACAATTTCCCCAAGGGGGTATGAACATGCAGAGTAAAGAAAAAGAGGCCAAAAATGGCCTGCTGGACTTTTGAACTCTGATAATGAACAAGTAACTTGTTCAAACTCCAGTGGCTCAACTGCAAGTCCAACTAAGTGCAACTTAGGGGGTAACACATTCCTTGGCATACTTGATCTTTGACTTCAAAAGATTGTTAAACAGAAAGTAATAAGGGAATAGATACAACACATTCTCTAACATATTTGGTTTTCAACCCAAAGTAATAGCTAAACCAATCAGAATAACTGAAGGGGTATTGCTCATTCCTAGGCACATTTGATTTTCAACCTGAATAACTAGTTAAACAAATGGTGGTCATGGAATGAAAAAAGATGATTCATTCCACAGTACTTTGATTTTCAATCTGAATAGATAACTAAATAAATGGGAATAATGGAATGGGGCCATCTCATGCCCAGGCATGTTTGATTTTTCACCTGAACATATTAGGAAAAAGGGGCATATTAGAAAAAGAATATTTGTTTGGTGTGGAGTAGAAGATTTTGAAGGGGTTTTAGCTTCTGCAGCAGGAGGGTGCGTAAAAAGTTTATTATTGCTTCTCCTTTGCCAAATAGGGAGTGACGGTTATACACATGAATGAAGTGGTGTTGGGCATAATTGATTTTATGCACATTGCACGTGTGATATAACTATTTGCTGGCACTTTACTAAAGCTTGGTTGACCTAATCTATCAATAATCTGTCAATAAAAAACTCTTGGCAAGATGATTCAAGAGTCTTACTTGTAGAGCATCCACCACCTATCAAGAGGTAGGAAACTGTTTGAAACTGGGATGCAAGAGACCAGGTCCAACTTGAAAGCCACAAGTCTACCACTTTACAATGGCTCCCTTGCAGGAGTGGGCCAGCCCTGGAGCGGTAAAGTTGGAAACTTACCACATTTTTGAAGAATTGAACCTGGGTGGCCTGTGAAGGCTGTAACAGTGCCTGTTCTTACTGACTCAGCTCCTCTCTCATGGCTCAATATCTGTCAATATTGACTTTGTTGGACAAAAATAATCCTAATGATGTATTTGTTCTAACAAGAAATCTAATGCCATGCAAGTTGTACAGCTTGGAATGAAAAGCAATGCAAGAACAGGGAAATTTAGGAACATTTTTTATCATTATCTTTTTCAATTCCGATACAGGAAAAATTAAGGAACATTGTTTTAAATTATAAATATATTACAACTATTAGTATCTTCCCCTTAGGCTGCACATCTTCTTTCAGTTATCTTTTCTACCTTGCTCATGTCTTCTTAGCATATTTGCGGGATTGTCAAGTCCTGACTCTTTGTGCCTTCTATTTCTGTAGAAGTTAGAATACCACTAGACTTGTTTGTATACTCTTTAGAGGGTAAACTCTTAGATCTTTGTTTTGATTTGTTGTAGGGAAACATATTATGAGTTCGTAGCATATTTGTGTGATTGTCAAATACTGATTTATACTTTGCCTGTTATTTCTATAAAAGTTTAGAATACCACATTAAACTCTTAGATCTTTGTTTTGATTTGTTTTAGGGAAACATATTATGAGTTCTTATCCACGGTGGGTTTTTCAGCAGGTGAAGCAAAAGTGGTTTTTGGTTTTATTCATGACACTATTGTCAGTCGTCATTGATCCATATCTCGCACATGGCAGGCTTGAAGATGAAGGTCTGTATATTTAATGCTTGTTCTTTGTACCAGTTACTTCTACAAGAATTTATACATGTACAATATGTCCATAGGAAATGACACTGTCTTCATTTCAAGACTGATGTAAAATTAGTTATATGAAGAAAATGTACTAGCATGGGTTCTACTCTATGCTGTCAGATTTGATATTTAGAATTAGAATTAATTGCATTAAAATTTTATTTTTTGAAATAAAGTCATAATTTTCATGGTATGGGTTTGATGGTGGTTCATAACTAGTCTAATTAGGAGAGTCTATTGTACATCTAATAACAATATATTTTCAAACTGATTGCTTGTATATTAACATTTTTTCTGCTAGGAATCGCACTTCATGTAATTCGAAAAAGCCTTCATGCAAAAGTGAACTGGACAGGCAATGATCCTTGCCAAGCTTGGGATGGGGTAAAGTGCTCTGAGAATCACGTTGTTCAATTGTGAGTGACTTTCGGTTTACCAGACTTACCTTTCAGTGTTCGCAAGACATTTGATTCGTCTATATATTTTCTTCTGAAGTTTGGAAATAGTCAGAATATTATTCTAAAGGCTTTATATGCTAAACAATTAAAATCAGCTCCACTTCTTCAATATTGCTTTTTAAAATTACCAGGACAACATCCACCTAATGATCCATTATAGAATGGTGGTAAGACCTAGTATAGGCAAAAAATAAATGATGTATTATATATATATTTGTAACTTCTATTTCAAGAAACTTTTGTACATCTCACCCGCCAACACCCCCAACTCTCCTATTAATTGTAAATTTGTTACCTAACTTATCATAGATAATCCTATTTGTAGCTCCAATTCTTGGATTTGAACTAATATTTTATGACATCTACCGTAAGTCACATGGTTCGAATTTGAATTCGAGTTCGATGACCATTTGATTCGATTCGAATTCGAATTTCTCTATGAGGTTTGTTTGAGATTCGTCTTTAGATTCGAATATATATATATAAACTGAAATATAGTACAAACTAATAAAAAATTACATCAACAATTTATTCGTGGAACTGGAAATGCGCAACTTAGGGTTTGTTTCAACTTTCAGCTCAATTGCTTAGATAAATTTATTCTCAAGTGCGATTAACTTCACTCTTCAATGGCGACACAACATAATCACGGGTCTATGACTGCAATTGCACTTGTAGATTAAAGTTTGCAACTCAAACGATGCGCTGGTGATTGAGCAGTAGCAATGATTCGTGAACATTGAGATGGAAACTCATAGAGTCATGAGCTCTGTTGCTGCCTAATTCGCACCTCGGGTCACGTGGCAGAAATCTTCAAGCCACTGGGTGCAACCTTGGGGGCAAGCAAGAGTCAAGTGTTGTCACTTGATCTTGATTCCTCCGTCGAGGCTCTCTCCTAGCGAAGCCAAAGGGGGTGGTCCCTAGTAAAATAAACTATGGTGTTTAATCTATGACAATATAACAATTAGTCTAGGAGATGAGATAAAATAAAACCTTGAAACAAAGATAACTGCAAATAATTTAAATAACTAGCATAAATAACATTTCACACAACACAATGATTAACTTAAGCATAAAATAAGCAAGATTGCCAAATAGACTAGTGCCAATGGAGTGCTTGTGTAAAGGGTTGCTAGTGAAGTCTCGAGAAGTATTGCAGTTGTCTCGGTTGGTCAGTTTTAAAATTTATTAAATGAGTAATTAGGGAGTGGGTCAATTCTTGGTAAATTTTATTATGAATGTGGTAATGATCTTTATTATTATGGGGAGATGGTATTCCAGATATACCCAGGGGTACGTGGAATATGTCCGGATTTACCAAAGAGTGGCTCTCACAATGACATGTGGGCTAGATGGAGCCGCAGGGTTGTGCTCAACACTACACCAAACGAGGGTGTAGCCTAACGGTACCCTGCGGTCACTTTCTAGTGGTTCTTGCTTCACTTGCAGAATTTTCCCACAAATTGGTAAAATCGCATGAAGTGCTATATTTTCACTTGTATGGGATTAATTGATGTGTTTTACTAATTACTAGTCACTTCAATCCCTTTCTAATTGTCCCACCGATCCAGCCAAAGGCCTACAGTGGTAAGAAGAGCATACGGGGTCTTGAAGTCTTGGATATTTTAAGTTTTTTAGAGCTAAGTGTGAGTTTTTTAAATCTCAATGCTGATACTCTCGTTATCGAGAACACAGCTAGATTGATTAATTTTACTTTAAGAACTTAAAATAAACTGGAAAAATTAAAGAAAACTAAAAAAATGAAAAAAAATGAAACAGTGCGAATCCCCCCTGGGGGGATGGGGTGTGGGCACTTGGCTGCCCACTTGCCTTTCTCTTTTACAATGATTTTAGAAGTAAGAAATACTTGTGCTCCTTTGTAGAATATGAAACACAAGTTTTTTTACAATTTAGGGCCTTAAAGAAATGGCCAATGAGAGAAGTATAAGAAGAAGAATCTTCGGTTTGACTTGGATCTTCAAAATTCCGCCAGAGTGCCTCTTTGTTAGATCAATCTCTGCTGCAAAACAACGAACAAATTTTGATCAAATATGCTAGATAATCAAATTAAAACATAAAAAATTGATCAAAAATATTCAAGTACTTAAAAGATAGAAAAAATTAGATATTAATCTAGTACTTGTTGATGGTTAGATCCTTAAAAAATTTACTTTAACAATCAGATCTGAACTTTTTAAGTGCATCCACAAATCAGAGTTATGAAATATTCTTAAATGTATAAAGAAATTTAGCTATGCACTATGAAAAGTAACTGTAAAAGAAGGTTTGAAATTTTATGACAGAAGGGTATCACTTGTAGATTTTTGCTAGTTTTCAGCCACCGGTTTTAAGTAAAAATTATATCTTTGTTTATGACATTCTCAAAAAAATAAAGTGCTGGAAATAAACAAAATTTTTAGACTTAAAACACTGCTGTAACTAATCTTTTCAGTGATAGTAAATAAAATATCAGCACGCCATTCAACACACAGAACACTAGTATTTTTGGCCAATGGCCCTGGAAAAACCCACTAGTGGAAAACCAGTCAGAGAGAGAAAGAGAGTTTTATTATTTATTCAGGATAAAAATCAGACATTAATTTTACAGTGAAAAATCCAACTTATCTCAACCCAGAAGTTTGACCAGCAAACTGTCTCGGTTTCTGTGCTTTTGCTGCCTTGATTTTTGTGCAAGCTCCCTTGAAAAAAGTGCCAAAAATTACCAGCAAATTCCTGCCCTCGAAAACTGTGCCAAACAACTCAGAATCCATACTGTACGGAGAACATTTAATGATGCTGTACAGCTCCTCGAATTCTGTGCCAAAATTAATTGCTGCTGCGTCGGATGCGTGCTGTACCTTCCCTCAAAAACTGTGCTTGATAAATGTCTCGAAAACTGCGCCAAATTTGTAATGTACGAAACTCCTCGAAAACTGTGCCTGTAATAAATGCAGACTGTACCTCCTCGATTTCTGTGCCAACAAATAAATGCTGGGCCGTACCTCCTCGGGATTTGTGCACTCAATAAATGCAGCCGTACACCCTCCTCGAAATATGTGCATGCATTTAATGGCTCCTCAAAAATCGTGCCCACTGAGTCTTTACGAGCAGGCTACCTCGATAATCGTACCCTAGATCTCCTTGCTCTCTCTCGTTCAATCTCACAACAAGAAAATGAAATGTTTTGCCTTTTCCTTACTTTTTGGTCTCAACCCTAGGTAGGTGAAGAGGCATCTAATCCAATGGCTGGGAATGAATTAGATCGAAGGTGGAAATTAAATGCACACTTTTTATTCTAAAAAGTTAATTTCCCTCACCCACTTAAAATTTTCAAAAAGTGACTTTAGACAATAAAGTCATATTAAATGTCACTTAAGTCATTTAATACAAGGTTCACTCTATTTCCCTTCACTAGGTGACTAAAGGCTAAAGTCACCTAGGGGAACACTTCCCTAGGTACAAAACTAACACTCCCTCTTACTGAGGAAGGTGTTCTGCACCACTCCCAACTTGTCTCTGAAGAAGACAAACTTGCCCCTCCCCAAAGATTTCGTCAGAATGTCTGCTAGCTGCTCATTTGTGGAAATGTACTGAAGCATCACTGCCCCTCTCTGAACATAGTCTCAGATGAAATGATACCTGATCTCAATGTGCTTTGACCTGTCATGGAAAACCGGATTCTCAGAGAGCTGGATGCAACTCTGATTGTCACAGTAAATCACTGTAGTCCTAATCTTCTGACCAAATAGATTCACTAGCAACTTGCGAAGCCACAAGGCCTCGCAGCTGGCCAAACTGGCTGCCATGTACTTAGCCTCTGCAGTACTCAATGCAATGAACTTTTGCTTTCGACTGAACCACGACACTGCTATCGAGCCCAAACTAAAACAACATTCGGAAGTGCTCTTCCGGTCTGCCACACTCCCTACCCAATCTGAGTTTGTATAGCCAACCAATCTGATCCCCTCTGACCTCCTGTAGTCCAAACCAAAATCCACTATCCCTGAAAGATAGCGTAACACATGTTTTGCAGCGACCCAATGCACACTCCTAGGCTCAACCATGAACCGGTTAAGAGTGTTCACTGCAAAACACATATCTAGCCGAGTGTTGACCAAATACATCAATGACCCAATAAGCTGATGATACAAAGTAGGATCCACCTACTCTCCCTCAGAAGCATGGAGTTTCTTCTAGTTGGTGATCATAGGTGTAGTCATATGCCTGCAATCCTCCATCCCGAATCTCCTCAAAATGTCCACTGCATATTTTCCCTGCCCCAGGAAAATATGTCCAAGCTCCTGCCAAACCTCCAATCTCAAAAAATAATGCATTAGCCCAATATCAGTCATCTCATACTCTGTTGCAAGATTCTTCTTGCAAGCTGCAATGGGTCTCTCTCTCCCCTGTGATAAACAAGTCATCAACATACAGCAGAAGAACAAGCGGATCATCTCCAACCATGATGAAGTAGAGATTCAGATTTGCTTCACTCTTCTAAAACCCCATACTCATCAAGCAAGAATCAATCTTGGAGTACCAAGCTCTTGCAGCTTGCTTCAACTCGTAAAGGGCCTTCTTCAGCCTGCATACATGTGTCTCTCTAACATGTATCTCAAAACCCTGAGGCTGCTCAATGTAAATCTCCTCCTGTATTATCCCATTGAGAAATGCGGTCTTCACATCCATCTGATGGATCTTCCAACCCATTTTTGCTACAATGGAGATCAAGCTCCTGATAGAAGTATATCGAGCAACTGGTGCAAAAGTCTCATCATAATTAATGCCCTCAACCTGTGAAAACCCCCGCGCTACAAACCTGGTTTTGTACTTCTCCACACTCCCATCTGCCGCATGCTTCAGCTTATAAAGCCAACGAGAAGTCACCACTGACTTCCTCTCTGGTCTCGAAACAATCTCCCATACATCATTCTTCATGATGGAATGGTACTCATCCATCATGGCATTTCTCCATACCGAATGTTGGGAGGCCTCCTCAAAAGTAGAAGGCTCAGAATCTCGTGTACTAGCCACCAACAACATGCCCAATCTGTCAGGCATCTTGATGGTTCTCACCTCATCCTTGGGTGTCCCAGCCTTTAAGGCATCCTTCAAGGTCTCCTGAAGCCACTTAGGTTTCTTCTTCCCTGAAGGTTCTTCCCACACTGGCCTGTCCTCATTTGAAGAACTACCAGAGCTAGAAACCCCAGTCACCTGTGAACTTGAAGTTGGTGTGCCAACACCAGGTGTACCTTGTAATCCAGATCCTGATCCCCTGTAAGGTGTACCTGTAATAGTAGACCCATCACCTGTCCTCGAAGACCCTGTTGGCCTAACCACTGAACCTGGTGAACCTGTGCCAACACTCTGTGGTCCTGTAACGCCAAAAACCTGTGATCCTGATTGCTGCGTAGATGGAACTTGTGCCACAACATGAGGTGCAGGGACTTGCTGCTCTCCCTGCTCTGACTCTCTTGTCTTCTCGAAGGCCCGCTCCTCCTCAAACTTCACATCCCTTCTCACCACCACTTTCCTCTGAGAGGGAAGGTAAATTCGGAAGGCCTTCGCAGTCTCATCATAACCCACAAAGATTCCCTTCTCTGCAGTGGCCTCCAACTTTGTCCTCATCTCTGAAGGGACATGAGAGTAAGTCAGACTACCAAATATATGAAAATGGTTAACTTCAGGCTTCTTGCATGAAGAGCACTCCTAAGGTGTCATATTCCCCACTGCCCGATGGGGACTCCTGTTCTGAAGATATACAGTGGTGCTGCAAGCCTCAGCCCAGAGAAAGAAAGGAAGTGATTGGTCATGTAGCATAGCTCAAGCTGCTCCAACAATGGACCGGTTCTTCCTCTCTGCTACTCCATTCTGCTCTGGAGTATACGGAACTGTCAACTGTCCTGATCCCCTCCTGTCTGCAAAATCCATCAAACTCCTTGGAGGTATACTCACCCCCGTTATCTGATCTTAAGACTCGGATCTTCCTTCTTGTTTGGTTCTCCATAAGAGCTTTGAACTCTTGGAACCTCTGCAAGACTTCCTCGGACTTCTTGCTCTT
Organism: Pseudotsuga menziesii; assembly: GCA_001517045.1. Classification (NCBI taxonomy): domain Eukaryota; kingdom Viridiplantae; phylum Streptophyta; class Pinopsida; order Pinales; family Pinaceae; genus Pseudotsuga; species Pseudotsuga menziesii. The sequence goes on from LPNX010250789.1 coordinate 226,745, forward strand.
CAGAAAGTAGATCCAGGTCTTCCTGGAATGGTCATCAATGAAAGTCACATAATACTCGTATCCTCTCAAGGATACAGAAGACATAGGTCCGCATAAGTCTGAATGTATCAAGTCAAGTGTACCAGTTGACCTGCTATTACTGCTCGAAAAAGCAATCTTGGTGTACTTTCCCAAAGCACACCCCCTGCATACATCGCTATGCCTTGTGCTGAACTCCGGTAAACCTGTCACCATGTGCCTCAACAACCCCAAGGATGGATGATGTAAGTGAGCCATCCTCCTATGCCAAAGCTCACACAACTCACTCCCATTACTATGTGCCAAGGCATGTTGTGGCTGAAACAAGAGCCTATACAGTTTCCCACATCTCGCTCCAATGACAACTGAAGCAGATGGTCTTGTAGTCTTGGGAAACATATGCACGTGTCCATCTAGGAAAGACACCCCAAGACCCTGATCCTCGATCATGGAAACTGACTCTAGGTTCTTCTTCAGCCCAGGTACATACAATACATCCTGCAATACCATGGGACTCATCGGCTCCCTCTGAAATGTAATGGTCCCACGTCCAACTGCATTGACTACTGAATCATCTCCCAACACAACCTCCACATTTGTCTCTGCTTGTGAAAGCTCGGAGAACACCTCACGAGCACTTGTCATGTGACTCGAGGCTCCGCTATCTATGTACCAAGTGCTGGAAGTAGATGCATTGTAAGAATGGTCTGTCACACAGGAAAACTCCCTCTGTCTGTCAACATCCGCACTGGTGAGAATGGATGCTCTCTCTCTCTCTCAACATGCCCAGTGCATAGTGAAAACTCACTTTGAAATTGTGCTGCAAAATCATCGATCTCAGCTGAAGCGGCTGTCTGCTTCTTCTTCTTCTTCTTGTTCAGACACGTAGCAACATAGTGTCCCATCTTGTGACATGCAAAGCACTTCACAGTGCTCATATCCTTCTTCTGCCCATCCTGCTGCTGCTTGGCCCCACCCTTCTTAGGACCATTCTTGCTCTTCTTCTTCCCATTCGCTGTCAATGCCACATCCTCCTCATCCCCTCTACTAGTAGAACCACTGCACTGTAAGAAACCTCTGCGAGTCTCCTCCTAAACAAAGTCATCAAAGACCCTATCCCAAGATGGTAAGTTCTCTTTGGCCACTAACCCTTGAACAAACACAGCCCAAGGTGCAATCACCCCATTCAGGGCTGTCTGCACTAACTCAGGACCAATAACCACCACCCCCACAGCTGCAAGCTCATCTCTTACTTGAGAGATCCTAGTAAGATAGACCATACACACCTCTCCTTTGACCATCTTGATGTTTTTCAGCTTCTCCCTAAGCACCATCTTCTTGTTTTCAGTAGTACTCTCAAACACCCTGGTCAAAGCAGACCACATCTCATGCGCATGATCCTTCGCTGAAATATGTGGAATAACATGGTCTTTAACAACATCTAAGATTATCCTCATGGCTTTAATATCCTTCTTATTAAAGGCTGCAAGTAATGCTGCATTAGTAGAAGCGGGAATAGTAACGGGATTTGCTGTATTGTTTTTAACTACTTCCTCCGACAACTCATTCTCCTTCAGCGCAAGTAAAATCCGGGCTTTCCATGAGACAAAGTTCGCTGCCCCATCCAACCTATCCTCAGTTATCAACCCCATGGAAGTCATTTTTCTCAAAGAACAAGTTTCAGCAAAATGTACTACTGTCACAAAGGTTTTTTTGAATTCTGGAAATGACTGTTTCACTGCTATAATTTAATTTTCTGCCACAACTCGCTCTGATACCATGCAGATTTTTGCTAGTTTTCAGCAACCGGTTTTAAGTAAAAATTATATCTCTGTTTATGACATTCTCAGAAAAATAAAGTGTTGGAAATAAACAAAATTTTCAGACTTAAAACACTACTGTAACTAATCTTTTCAGTGACAGTAAATAAAATATCAGCACGCCATTCAACACACAGAACACTAGTATTTTTGGCAAATGGCCCTGGAAAAACCCACTAGGGGAAAACCAGTCAGAGAGATAGAGAGAGTTTTAATATTTCTTTAGGATAAAAATCAGACGTTAATTTTACAGTAAAAAATTCAACTTATCTCAACCCAGAAATTTGACCAGCAGATTGTCTCGGTTTCCGTGCTTTTGTTGCCTTGATTTATGTGCAAGCTCCCTTGAAAAACATGCCAAAAATTACCAGCAAATTCTTGCCCTCGAAAACTGTGCCGAACAACTCAGAATCCGTACTGTACGGACAACATTTAATGCTGTTGTACGGATCCTCGAATTCTATGCCAGAATTAATTGCTGCTACCTTAGATGCGTGTTGTACCTTCCCTCGAAAATTGTGCCTGATAAATGTCTCGAAAACAACGCCAAATTTGTACTGTACGGAGCTCCTCGAAAACTGTGCCTGTAATAAATGCAGATCGCACCTCGAATTTTGTGCCAACTAATAAATGCTGGGTCGTACCTCCTGGGGATTTGTGCACTCAATAAATGCAGCCGTACATCCTCAAAATCTGTGCATGCATTTAATGGCTCCTCGAAAATCGTGTCCACCGAGTCTTTACTAGTAGGATGCCTCGATAATCGTGCCCTAGCTCTCCTTGCTCTCTCTCGTTCAATCTCACAACAAGAAAATGAAATGTTTTGCCTTTTTCTTACTTTTTGGTCTCAACCCTAGGTAGGTGAAGAGGCATCTAATCCAATGGCTGGGAATGAATTAGATCGACGGTGGAAATTAGATGCACACTTTTTATTTCTAAAAAGTTAATTTCCCTCACCCGCTTAAAATTTTCAAAAAGTGACTTTAGACAATAAAGTCATATTAAATGTCACTTAAGTCATTTAATACAAGGTTCACTTTAATTCCCTTCACTAGGTGGAAATTAAATGCACACTTTTTATTTCTAAAAAGTTAATTTCCCTCAACCACTTAAATTTTTCAAAAAGTGACTTTAGACAATAAAGTCATATTAAATGTCACTTAAGTCATTTAATACAAGGTTCACTTTATTTCCCTTCACTAGGTGACTAAAGGCTAAAGTCACCTAGGGGAACACTTCCCTAGGTACAAAACTAACATCACCAAGCTTGAGTGATAGAGAAAGAAAGACAAGAAAGAATCCACGAAGTGTTGTCGGTGGGATGGAATCCTTTCTTCAAGAGTTACTGGAGTAAAAGTAGAGTTGACACGCTCATCCAAAACTCCAGCTTAAGCAACCTATAAAAAAGATCTACGAAACTTGCAAATGGGGATTAAATGCCGGTGTTTATCCAATAATGAATGCTCAATAAAAATATGAAATCAAACTAGAATCATAAACTCATAAGCATTCTACTATAGATAACAATAATAAGTAATCAAAGGAGTATTACTTCCTATCTTATCAGAAAAAAAAAGTTATCTTCAAAGCCAACAAATCCCGAACACAAACAAGCTTGCGAAAATCTACAGGTTACCTCAATATTACCAATGAACACACATCCAAATACCATAGACCACACTTGCATAAGCCTCCAAAGCCTTTTATTAACTCAATAATCAATATTACACATCACAGTAGTAGAGGTTCAATGCCCAAATTGTCCATCCAGGATGAAGAGAGGTTGCCTGCTTAAATAGAAATCTGGCAACGAGAGGGGGGGTGCATCTCCTCAAGGATGTGCTAGCTCCCAGTGAGTTGGAAATTGGTGGATGAGGGTTGGCAAAGGCACTTGGAAGTGGCAACATCACTACCTTGAGGAAGTACTTGCCCAAACCCATGCTTCTTCCCAAAGCAATGAAGATCCTCCAACTTGGCTTGCGTCCCCACATGGAGAAATGCGCCCCTTTTGAGAGAGGAAAGTTCCAACTCATGAGATTTCACCGAAATGGCAACATCCAACTCGTCTCCCTTGCTCGGGTACTTGCCAAAATGATTTTCCAAGTCACCCAACTCTTTTTTGGCAATTATCTTTTATTTTTTTAATTGCCGAATTTTTTAATATTTCATTTTTTTTTGGGTTTTTGGGTTTTTCGAGTAATTATTAATTTTGGGTTGAATAATTACTCGAAAACTTAGGAAAGTGGGTCTAGGGGTTAAGTGGGTGCTCTGAGTTAGAAAATGAGCACCTCCATGGCAAAAAAAACTTCCTAGCCACACTTTTATGACTTTTTACACTTATACAATTAACTTATTAAAAATAAGCTTGTAAAAACGAAAAAAAATAATTATTTCCGGAAATTAAAAAAAACCTATAGGGGACTTATGACATGTTCATAATGAATCAAAATAATGATTAGCATGGTAATATACATCAACACATAGGTTTTAATAACCTCCTAAGGCTTAATTAATAATGTGATTATTCCAACTTTGGAGGTTTGGGTGAAAAACTCGAAAATTATTTATCGTTTAAAAACAATAAATAATTAACAAGGAAAAAACACCCTGGAATAATGCATTAATAAATAAGTCCTAAGAAGCCAAACCTTTTACATAAAGTCATCATGCTAACTCATTTTATTACAAATTCCCCATGGGGTATGAACATGTTAAAAAAGTAAAAAGGGCCTAGGAAGGCCTGCAAAGACTTCTGAACTGAAAAAATTGAACAAGTGATTGTTAATCTTTGGCGTCTCGTTTAGGAATCCAACCTAGTGCAACTTAGTTGGTAACAAGCTCTAAGCCCTAGCATGAGGGTTTCTTTCCTAAGCCGCGATAAGCAGACAGGAAAAACTTGCGCACGGATTGGGAGTTGAGATTGGAGTAAGTAAACTGTAGCATGTTAGGACTAAGGTTTAAATGAAAAAACCAGCCCCAATTTTTTTTGATATTTTTATTAAATTCACCTTCAGATTCGAACCAGCTTGAGATTCGACAAAATTCGAACCTGAAGGTTCAAATTCGCCTAATCTTGTGACTTAGCATCTACCTACTCCCGTGACTTCTTGTCCATCAACAACCATAACTATGAGGTCCTTGGTCGGGTACACAAATAGGTTTAATTGTTTAGCAACATTGATGTCTATACAATTATGAGTATTGCCAGAATCAAGAAGTATTGTTACGCTTCAATTTTTTACGATTCCCTTAAGCTTCAAGATCTCGGGTTGTGATATCTTGGTCATGGTTGCAAATGGAGTTGTGGGCTTGGATTCTTCTTTAATTGGAATTCGGATCTTGTTAGCCTTCTTGAGATGGAGACAAAATAAAATTTCTAGGTGGTTCTTGTGTTTGTTCCTTTAGAGAAATAGTTCCTTTTTGAGACAGGTCATTTCCATTCCTATTTGGTACTGTGCATGAGATTGATGCTAGTGTTACTTTTGGTGGTGTTTCATGGTCGAAATCTGAGTTGTATGCTATAGTGATTTCCTTTGTTGGGTTTGAGAATTTACTTGCATTCCATCCACTATTCTATAGTAGCATAAAGACACATCTTCACATCTATGCCCTAGAATCCAATTCTTACCACTTTGACGACAATTGTTTTCCTTTCTTTTGTCCTTTTTTGAATGGTGATATTTATTAGCATTGTAACTAGTTGCCTTCTTTGGAGTATAGGAAACTACCACTTGGTGACTAGTAAACTTTCTTTGATCATCTTTTCCATACTTGTAGCTTTAATCAAGTTATTAGGTCTTGGTAGCCTTAGCTCATTGTGGATAATGGGTTTTAACCCGAAAATGTACATTTTTAATAGTTGATCATTTGTATGTTCGGGGAATCTAGTTGCTAGAACTTCCCATTCATGAGCATAATTGTTAGCTGTCCCCGTTTACTGTCAGTGGTCAAACCTAGTATAGGTGTCATCTTCTTCATCATTGTGAAATCTCTTAATAAGATCTACTGTGAACATTTGCCAGTTAATGGAGAAATCACTAGTTTTTTGGGACCACCATGTGAACCAATCATAAGCATCACCTTCTAAGTATAAGGATGACATTGAGATCTTATCGAATTCATTAGAAGGTGGGTACATAGCGAAAATCCCCTTGATTTTATTAACCCACATGATATCCTTCAATCGTCTAATCCATCATATTTAGGTATCTTGATTTTGATTTTATTTAAATAACCCATGTTATTTGGATACCTCTGGTAATTTGTTTGGCAATTTTGGGCTTGGTGGCAGTATTTGGTGTACTATGGGTTGTGCAAATTCGGTTAATTTCTCAATCCTCTCACTATGATCATTAGGTACCCTCATTGTTTCATCCTTATTATTATTTCTCATTCTTAATAGGTCTTGCCATTGATTCTTGAAGTTCTCCATTAGCTTATCAAATCTCCTTGGGCCTTTCAATACTTTGATTCTTAAAAGTAACAAAGAATATTTCAATCTGCCCTTAGATTTAATAAGATAAGCATGAAAGTACATTGTTTAATCGTGCCAAATCCGTTGGGCCATGGAGTCAAATGGAAAGAATAAAATTAAGAAGGCAATCTTGAATCTTGCCAACTAAAAATCCAACAAACTCAATCAACAAAGTAAAGAGAGTATTCTTCTTTGAATGAACTCTCAATATTAGGGCATCTCCACAAACCAAACAAACTTCTTAATTAGATAAGTTCCAATACTTAGTTCTAACTTGTAACTTCTATTACAATTGAAAATCAAGCCCATCTCAAGGAATGATAGGGGACACAGAATGATATCTTGCTCAAGTCCTTGTTGATATATGAAGAAACCTTAAGCATATGGAGATCCATCTTACAAGATTAGAAGAAAGGAGGAAGAGAATGAGAAGAAGAAGAAGAATGGAAAATAGGAATTGATCCCTTCGTCAACCTATGAAAAATCATTAAATAAACCACTGTCTCTTTGTGGTTACCCTCCTCTTAGCAAGAATAAAATGCATGCATGGTTAAAGAGTCTACTGTAGCCACCTCACTTTAGGGTGCACACCTCCTAGCCACCTCAATCTCACTTACAAACTCTAATTCAACCTCAAACTAAATTGGAGCTAGAATATTCTCTCTTGCAAGGTACATTGAACTAAATTGAACCAACAAAGCAAAGAGAGCATTTTGCTTTTAGTGAATTCTCAATATTAGGGCAACTTCACAAACCGAATGAACACGCCTTTAGTTCAACAGAGATGTGCCAATACATAATTCTAATGCAATTTATGATCAAGCCCATTTCAAGGAATCAAAGGGGATGCAAAATGAGATCTCTCTCAAAACCTTGTTGACCTTTGAAGAAACCTTCAGTGCATGGAGATACAGCTTACAAGATTAGAAGAAAGAAAGAAGAGAATGAGAAGAACAAGAAGAATGGACAATAGGAACCAATGCCCCGCTCAACCTCCAAACAATATTAAAGAAACCTCTACGTCTAGGTGGTTAACCCCCCTCCTAGAAATAATAGCACATGTGTAGTCAAAGAGTCAATAATAGCCACATCAATATCGCATGTGAATTCCAATTGAATCTTGAATTGAACTAGAACTAGAGTATTATCTCATGCAAGGCGCACTCAACTTCAATTGAATAGATGAGGTTGAATTTGAAACAGATTGCATGCATCCACCCCACAGTTAGTGCACCCTCCTTGTGTGCAAGCTAATTTAGTGTAATAATAGCAAGGTTCATGAGGGCACCCTCATGCATGCATGAGACAAGTAAAGTAGACTTTGAGAATACTTAATGCATGCATGTTCAAGTGAGGCACTCAAGTGTAGACAGGAATAGTAAATGCATGCATCTCCAAAAAGATAGGCAGTAAACTTCATGATGCACTCCACTCTAGTAGTGCATGTTACCTCAAAAATAACAAAGAATCCCCTCATGTGATGTACCCCTCTTGTGGATAAATCATAATAGTAGCGCATGCATGGACACACTAAAGTGAGGTAACATCAACTTGAAGACAAGTCAACCATATGAAGTCAAAGTGCATTACTCGGAATGTAATATTAGGGGCTAACAGGGAGGCAGTAAAAAAGGTATTTCCATGGTAAGGGGGCTGCTGGATATTAACACTCTAATACCAAAGTTCAATGTAATAAATTCACATTAATATAGGTGACATTAATAAAGGGTCATCAGTCACGAGTTGTCATTAGTTAATATTAGTTAGGTGAAGTAGGTATTATAAACTACCACATAAACAACAAAAGGGGAATCTCTGACTGTATCAAATGACTCCATTGAATTAGAATTTATATATTAAACATTATCTTGTATTTTTGTATTCACTCTTTTTATCAGCGAACACATTTTTTCATATATAATGACGACATAAGCATAAATTAAATCTATGTTTGAGCATTTTCATATATAATGACGACATAAGCATAAATTAAATCTATGTTTGAGCATTGACAACTTTAATTGTACATCCTATTCATGACATAACATCATCCAAAAACAGTTGGACTTAAAAGAAATGCATTGGGAGTTCAATAATAACGTGCATATACCATAACAACCATTGGCAATGGATTGAATATATCATAAAAAATCAGAATAGAGAGCAAATATAATTGTTCAACGTTTATTTCTCAGTTTAAAATACTAGTTAAATAAATTCAAAATCTCAAGCCGTAGCCAAATATTCTTATTGCATGCAAGCGATAAGAGAAAATTCCCCAAATCTCAAGGCATAGTTCATTGTTCTTAAAGTCAAATATATAAAAAAGTCATCTATTTTAGAAATGAGAAAATTCCACTCAAAGTTAAGAGTTGGACCATGAAAGAAGGTAAACCAAAATAGGTCCATCTTAATTCTGGATCTACCAAGTGCCGAAAATGATCAAATCTCTTGAGGTGCAAACCTTTCTCTTACACTTTTAAAAAGGGTTGCACCTCAATGGATTTGATTCCTCTTGGCATTTGATAGATCTGGAGTTAAGATGGATCTATGCTGGTTTATTTTTTTATTTTTTTTCACAAGAACGGTTGTTATTTGCATTAACAAAAGGTTGCAGAAGAACTGGTTAGCGTGTAAATACAAAAGTAGAAAATGAGGTCTAGAAAAGGGCCTCAGACCAGCATGTCAAAAAGCTAAACAAACTGATACTTTCATCCTTCGCAGAGGAGATTTTTATGCTCTACTAATGTAAATTCAGCAAATTGTTCCTGAAAGGAAAATACATTTATAAAACATGTCTAATTAGGATTGTAATTTACTTGCTTGCTGGTGGAATCTGCGTGACTGGAGGCAGTGTCTACATTCATATTGTCCTGAACCTGGTGGACTGTTTTTTCCTCTATTGGATGAGCTGGGGCTGCTTCTTTTGAGGGATGGGGATTGGAGGCCACTGAAGGAGAACTTTTGCTTATATTGCAAACAATGTTACAAAGCATTGTTAGTAATTTGTTACCTCTGCCTCAAGAACTTATAAAAGAATCTATAATGCAACATAAAGGTCAACCCTAATATATTGTTTGTTTCAATCAAGACAGAAAGTAAGCAACAACGTACAGGAACATTCAGTTATTTAAAATAATTATTGTAGGAAGGATCTTACAGTATTTGTTCTATCCTATAAAATGCACAAAAATATGTGAATTATAAGCAATTGGACACAAAATGCACAAAAATATGTTTTATCCTATAAAATCTTACATTATCTTACAGTATTTGTTCTATCCTATAAAATGCACAAAAATTGTTTTATAAGATGGATACTAATTTCAAGTGTCCATCTCTTATACCGTCGTGGTATATGCTTATGGCAAGATGGATACTAATATAAGTTGAATTGATTTTGCAGAATTCTTTCTGGGAAAGGCCTCAATGGAACAATATCTAAAGAAATTGGGTTACTGTCCTCTTTAAATATTTTGGACTTCAGTAATAATTACATAACTGGAAGCATTCCTGATGAAATGTCCAAATTGTCAAATCTTCATAATTTGTAAGATATTTTGCTCCCTTGGCATTTTGATAGCTAGTAAGCATTATTTTTTGTGATTTTATAAGCAATCTTTTGTCTATCATAATCTTGATATTATGCATGTTTGGGTCTTGGGATGACTTGTAAACAACATTTTTTTTGTTTATTTCTTTACTTGTAAGCAGCATGGTTTAAAATACTTATTTGTGGTGTCTTTTGAATGATGACATTTCAATGCGTAGAACTAATTCCAAGTCACAAATCCCTTGAGCTGTAATCCTAGAGTGGACAAGTTATGAAACCACCAAGTTTAAGTCATAGTAGAAGAAACCAAGAAAGTGGTGAATGCTTGGCAACTAGCTCTCCCTAGTGAAATCTTTAGTTAGTTTAGTCAAATGATTTGTGTTGGAGTTGAGGTCTCCATTGAGTATGCATTTGTTGTGCTATGAACACCAAATATTTTAGGTAGGTTTAGAAGAATGAGTGCATAATTTGAAATTTGAATCCCGTTAGATATAATGGTCTTAATCAGTTTGGCATACATTAGATGTATAATGAAGTCTTAGTTAGCATCTTATAATAAAGTGATGTAATCACGAGTTAAGTATTGTAGTCAATAAAAGACTAGGTATTTTGGAGCTACCCAATGACTCATTTCTCTCTTACTATGTAATGAGATATTGCATCTTGTTACCCCTTATATTGTACGAGGATCACACATGTGATTTTCCTCACATCACTTATGAAATTGTTCATAAGGTTTCAACTTGTAGTTCTTCAGGGCTAGACATTGGGATGGGAAAGAGTTGCAATGGTGTTCTTGACTCAAAGATGGTGCCTCTTCATGGTTGAGTGGTGGCCATGGTGATTGGTGAGGGGGTATGGTGTGATGTGCTCTCATATCTTTATAGTGATTATTGGTAAAGTATTATGTGCCTAACAAGTAAAACAATGCTCATAAGATGATGGATTCCTTTTAAATTACGATTAAAGGATATTCGACTAAAGTAATAAGGCAATTAATTAACACTTAAGTATTTTACGGAATGGGAACCCATGAACTTAGGCCCCCCCTAAGTTTTAGAGTGTTAATAATTGCACTTTTTTAAGTGATGGATTAAAGTGTTCAACCTTGGGTTTCTAAGGTTTTAGTGTGATTAATTAAAGTCAACGAAGAAATAGAACTAATCACACTAATATACCAAAGTACCTAAGGTTTGCACTTAGGATTAATTTAAAAATGACTTAAAAGGGGGATTATAGGCACAATAGTCTCTCATGCAACTAAATTGATGATTATTAAGGTTGAGAGACTCCTAGATGGAATGACCTAGGAGATTTGAAGGTACTTGACACATGGGAAGTTGTTACACATTTGGAGGGATTGTTGATGTAATTGTAACTTCAGAATGTATTCACTTGTATATCTTATGTATTGTACCCCGATGTTTATTCCGGGAAGTGTTTGTAATGTATTTGAGTCATGTTATGCCCCGATGTTCCTATCGGGAGATTCAATAATGTAAACAAGTCATGTAAAGTCATTGTGGGTAACCCTCCTGTTGATCAAGGGTTAAAGTCCCCACAGTTGTGGGGCACTAGGGTTATTAGACTCTCTTAGAGAAGTTGGCCCTAGGTGAGTTAATGTAAGTCGGGTCATTATTACCCCAGTTGTGGTTACTCGAGCCTACATAACTGAGTTAGGATTACTCGAGCCTACATAACAGAGTTAAAGGTTAAGTGAACAAAAGAATATAAATAGAGAGTGAGACTCTCTATTTATCACACACTCACTCACTCACTGGGGTGCATGAGTGAGAGAGACGCTGGGATCAGAGAAAGAGACAACTGTTGTCGGAGATCATCTTTATGTTTTCGGGTTTTACTTTTGCCATTGGTGCTCATTCTATCTCTGAGGAAGTTGCGGGGTTTTCTCCTTTATGGTTTCCCTAAGGAAAATTCTTTGTCTCTTGTCTCTTGTGTTTATTGCTGTGCATGTTATTCTCTCAGATAAGATCCTAAGATCATATTGCTTAAATGATAAAAATCTAACATGGTATAAGAGCTAACCTGAGAAGAAGACATTGTGTAGCTGCAGAAGCTAGGGCTTCTTACTTTTTGGGTCTCTCTCCACAATCCATCAACAAAAGTATGCTAGGCTGACTCTCTATTGAAGGGCGCATCTTTCTGTCGAAGCGGAATTCGATTCCGAGCATTTTTCAGTTTTTGGTGCGGGAAATTAGGGCTTTTTATAGAAGAAGATTTTTTGAGTGAGCCCGGCATAGATTTGCTCTCCTCATCAAAATCGAAGTTTAGAGACCTGGGTCAAGATTTTTGGTTGGGTGAAACTTCGGGAAAGTCAAACCCTAGTTTGACCCCGGCCCTGAAAAGCCCTAAAATACTGAAACTGATAAGTTTTGGTAAATTTGCTATATCTCGGGATTGCAGGAGTCTCAGGGGCCGAGACTTTCACAAGTCGAAGATAAAATCCTGATGTACACTGTGTCCATGTTCCAGCCTCAGATTCGCTATATTCTAGGAGATATGATTCCTCCAAGTTAGGGTTCCAGCCTCTTCTAGGATTCATCCCTAAACAGGACACCTAGGGAGAATTGCTATATCTTGGGCTACGAAGGTCCAAAAGAAATTTCTGAAGATGTTCCAGAAATGGCACGGACTGTGCTTCCTGTGCTCAAAGTTTTCGACCCAGAAGATGAAACAGTGACACGTGGCAGTCCGTATAACTTTGCTATGCTGAACAGTCCTGAAACAGGTCACCTTGGGAAAATGCTCATAAGTCCCAATTGGTGAAACCAATTCTGATGAAACCTATGGTGTTGGAACATGGACAGACAAGGTTACCTCAGTACGAAATTGCAGACACAGAGGAGTAGTACTTTTGCCGATACCGCAGAAACAGTATCAGGCATTTATGCAGAAGAAATTGGTAAACTAGGGCTTCCGGTTCTGGGAGCTTCCCTCCACTATTTTCAGAAAAAAGGAGTACATTGGACAGCTCGCCTTGAAGAGGTCTATCTTTCTATCCAATCAGATCTGAAAGATTCCAAGTTTTGAAAATTAGGGTTTCTCTGACAAACCCTAGATTAGTTAGCTTCGGAACCAAGACGAACACCTCAAATTGGTAAGATCTAATCTTTTGCTATTTTTATTTGAGGTTCTCATTTCAAAGTGATCTATGATATCAACTTGATGATAAGCTTGGTGAAGTTGACAACTTCCAAGCATGGAAGTATATGATCTCTCTGAAGAAAATGAATTGGACACTTACACAAGTAGAGGGGTTCTAGTTCTAGAGGGAGATGAGGCTAAAATCCTTACACTAGAAGAACTTGGTCAAGGCCAAGAAGATCATTGCTGATTCAATCACGGATCACCTTATACCACAAGGGTCTTCCCTAAAGACATCGAAATAGATGTTTGATTCCTTGACCAAGCTATTTGAAGGGAAGAACATAAACCAGAATATGACTTTGAGAAAACAGTTGAAGAATGTGAATATCCAGAATGCAGAGACCATACAGTCATACTTTACAAGGGTCTCTCAAATCAAAGAACAACTTGTAGCAGTAGAAGAAGAAGTGGAGAATGCAGAAGTGGTGATAGCCACCTTGAATGGCCTCCCAGGATCATGGGATTCATTCATGCGAGGAATGTGTGCCAGAAGGAAGTGATTACTTTCAACAGACTCTGGGAAGAAGAAGAAGCTCGACTCATAATAAGAGAAGAGAAGATGGGAGCAACTGAAGATCAAGCTCTCACCATCCAAAGAAGATCCCTCAAGTGATGAGGAATACGAAGAACTCAACTCTTGAAGAACCTCTTTTCCATCTTAGCATTTGGATGAGAAACGATGCTATTATGAATGAAGAAGATAATGAAGTTGAAGGCTCAAGAAGGAGTCTACCCACGAAACAAATAAAGATAAGTATTCAATTGTCATTTCATGATATTGTTTTTGTTATGCATTTGTTTATATTCAGTCGATGTATTATGCATGATAGAATGTTTTCAATAATGACAATATACTACTAATATGCATGTGATGAGTAAGTAGCTCATGGTGCTATACAACTCTCCATTGCTACTTATCTAGAATGAAACCTCTTTGCTGACATATTGGATTAGTGCACAATCTCAATGTTGTCCTGATAGAGATGGAAGGCATCTAGAAAGTTTCCGTGAGATATGGATGAATGTTGTATTGGCTAAAATAGTTGCATAATCATATATCTTGATGGAAAATAATTTTTCATTATGAATATACCTTATGAAATGTTTCTAACCATACAACTAATGCATTTGACTTGTAGGAAAGATCGCGTAAAATCGCCTACAAGCAAAGAAGGATGAGACTTGTTCCGAAGAACAAGTGACGACAGTTCAAGATGAAGAATAATATAACGAATGCAACGACATCATTGATGCAGAACCTTCTAGCTATGAAAGAAGTAACCAAAAAGAAAGGGAAGACCAGTTCGAGAAGAATAATGTCTAGGATGCAATATCGATACATGAAGGGAAGTTCGTAGTTCCATCATGTAGTAGATGGAAACATCGTGGGATACAAGGCAAGATTCGTAGCACGAGGCTTCTCACGAAAAGAAGGCATAGACTATGAAGAAACATTTGCATCCAGTGGGAGTTGAGGTACATGACAGGCAGACTCATATGTGCAAATTAAAGAAAACCTTGTACGAGCTCAAAAGACACCCATGGGATAATACATACATGAGGAGCTTGAAGAAGATGACAAACTCACAGATGGGTGCGAGAAGAACTTTTGAAAAGGTTCAAGATAGAGGATCTTGGTATCCAGTGACCATAGATGGATACATAAAATAATTAGTAGCAGAGGAAGCTACTTGTCACTCCGGTACAGAATGTTTCAGTGCATAGACTATGAAAGATAGAGGGAGTATGATGCTCCGCGTTAGAGGGAGTGATTGCAGAAGATCTCGAGGTTCGACATGGTACGACAGGATGGATAGCTTACTGATGACTCTAGGCTTTACTGAGAGTAAAGCGGATTCCAACCTTTGCTTCAAGGTTGAAGGCAGAAGACTAGTAATGCTCCTGTTATATGTCGATGACTTGTTCCTGACAAAAAAGAGGAACTCATTAAAATTGCAAGAAGGAGACTTGCTGTCGAGTTCGAGATGAAGGACTTGGGGATGATGCACTACGTTCTAGGCATGGAGGTGTGGATAAGGGAAGTATGCAGTAGAGATCCTGAAGAGGTTCAGGATGATGGACTGCATGACCACACCTATGGCATCAAACCTGAAGCTATTGAGTGTTGCTTCATCAGAGTCGGTTGATGCCACGATGTATCGTTAGATGATTTGTTCCTTGATATACTTGACGGATATAAGACCAGATACTTGCTTTGCTGTGAACACATTGAGACATGTTCACCTGATTGTTGCAAAGCATGCAGTGAGGTACCTGAAGGGTACAGTTGAGTATGGGCTCAAGTATGAGGTGGATCAGAAGATTAACCTGGAAGGTTATGTTGATTCAGATTGGGTAGGAAGTGCCATCGATAGAAAGAGCACTTCAGGGTGCTGCTTCAGTATGAGATCAGGTGTGATCTCTTGTTTTAGCAGGAAACAGTCTTGCGTGGCACTGAGTACAGCTGAAGCAGAGTATGTCGCAGCTCTTTCAGCTAGTTGTGAGGCAGCATGGCTGAGGAAGCTACTGTCTGATTTATTTGATCTCCAGTTGGATGCTACTTGTATATATTGCGACAACCAGAGTTGTGTGAAGTTGTCTGAGAACCCGGTGTTCCATGACAAGTCGAAGCATATCGAGATCAAATAGCACTATATTAGGGACATGGTGCAAAGAGGAGCAGTGAAGCTCCAGTATGTTGCGACGGACGAACAGATAACTGATGTGTTGACTAAGCCATTGGCCAGAGTGAAGTTTGAGTACTTCAGGGAGAAGCTTGGTGTTCTCTAGATCAAGGCTCCCTCCAAGGGGAAGTGATGAGTCCGTGAGCCATTCTGACATGGTGAGAGGATTGGTTCCTTCCATGGTCAAATGTAAGGGCTGAGCCATTCTGTCATGGTGAGAGGATTGGTTTCTTCCATGGTCAGATGTGAGTGTTGAGCCATTCTGAGGTGACTGTGAGATGTGTTCTCACATGATCAGATATAAGTGTTGAAGGCCATTCTCTGGGATAATGGAGGTACTTGGTCAGTTACCAGGAATACTCAGTCTGGGACTGAGAGCCATTCTGATGTGACTGCGGGATGTGTTCATCCCACATGATCAGATATAAATGCAGAGCCCTTCTGACATGGTTGATGTGTTCATCCCATGGTCAGATATAAGTACTGAGCCCTTCTTACATGGTCGATGTGTTCATCCCATGGTCAGATATAAGTGCTGAGACCTTCTTACATGGTCGATGTGTTCATCCCATGGTAAGATATAAGTGCTGAGCCTTTCTGACATGGTTGATGTGTTCATCCCATGGTCAGATGTGAGTGCTGGGCCTTTCTGACATGGTTGATGTGTTCATCCCATGGTCAAATGTGAGTGCTGGGCGTGCCTTTCTGACATGGTTGATGTGTTCATCCCATGGTCAGATGTAAGTGCTGGGAAGGCCTTTCTGACTGGGTCATATATAAGTGCTGAAGAAGATGAAGATCTACATGGAGGCTAGGCCTACAACCAACATGAAAAAGGGTTGTCTCTGTAGAACTTCCTGTGACGAGAAGAATGAAGAGAAAGCACCATTTGATTGAGATAGCAGAAGCAGTGATGATGATGATGATCCAGTGATGATCCAACTTTGATGATGATCCAGTTATGATCCAGACTTGATGAAGATGACTTGATGATGAAGATGACTTGATGATGATCCAAATGATACAGAGAAGAAGACTTGTGCTGATAAATTGTGTCGAGAGAATACCTTCCTAGTTAAGAGGGAGTGTTGATGTAATTGTAACTTCGGAATGTATTCGCTTGTATATCTTATGTATTGTACCCCGATGTTTATTCCGGGAAGTGTCTGTAATGTATTTGAGTAAACAATGTAAACAAGTCATGTAAAGTCATTGTGGGTAACCCTCCTATTGATCAAGGGTTAAAGTCCCCACAGTTGTGGGGCACTAGGGTTATTAGACTCTCCTAGAGAAGTCGGCCCTAGCTGAGTTAATGTAAGTCAGGCCATTAGTACCCCAGTTGTGGTTACTTGAGCCTACATAACTGAGTTAGGATTATTCAAGCCTACATAACAGGGTTAAAGGTTAAGTGAACGAAAGAATATAAATAGAGAGTGAGACTCTCTATTTATCACACACACACTCACTCACTCGGGCGCATGAGTGAGAGAGAAGAAGGTGGGATCAGAGAAAGAGACAGCTCCTATCGGAGATCATCTTTATGTTTTCGGGTTTTACTTTTGCCATTGGTGCTCATTCTATCTCTGAGGAAGTTGCGGGGTTTTCTCCTTTATGGTTTTCTCGAGGAAAATTCTTTGTGTCTCTTGTCTCTTGTGTTTATTGCTGTGCATGTTATTCTCTCAGATAAGATCCTAAGATCATATTGTTTAAATGATAAAAATCTAACAGGGGTGTCCTAACTTTGGGAGCAATAATCTTTTGATAGAGTGCCTAGAATTTTGCTAGGTCAATAACATTAGAAGTAGAGTGGCAGTGGGGTTACTGAAAAGTGGTTATAATATAAATTAATAAATATGGAGGAAGTTGGCAATTTCAAAATTGTCGCCTTGAAGCACTTGTCTTTTTTCTTTGACCACTTGATTTAAGGAGCGCCCCACCTTGGATGCTTGAGCATTTTGATGATTTTGAGAGAGCATAATTAATAAATGTTCATGGTGAAGAACGCTTGGTCAATCTCTCAAAGAAGGGGTGTGCCCTCTTTCCCTTAGCCATTTTGGAGGTGGTTGGTAACTGATTACATTGTTTATTTATTGTAGAAACTTTCTCATGAAGTTTGTTACTTGTAGCAAGCGGATCTATTCAACTCCATTTGTTTATTATTGTTGAACCCTTCTCAAAGTGTTGGTTAGATGAGAACTATTATTGTATTATTTCCCTTGTAGAAATAATGGATCTAATCACTAGTTTGCTATTTTTGGAAAAAATAGTTGAGCCAAATAGTGGATTTGGCATTTAAGCTACACTCTCTGTATAAAAAGTAGCACTTCCTCATCTATTTTCATGGTGGACAGGGGGAGAAATCCCTTATATCTTAGTTGAATATATTTTGGTTTCTCATGGTTGGTTGATCAAAGCTTTCCATTTGATGGTTTGTTTGTGCTCATGTTTCATTGATGAATGGGATCTCCAAATGTTAATGGTCTTGAAAAATATTGGAGTAAGTCCTTTTTCTATTTATTTGGTGGTTGTCAATTGGAAGTGTTGAGTTGTGGCATGTTTCTCATATCTTGGTTGTATGCTCTCTTATTGCTTGCATGACAAGTATCCCTTCAAGACTATTTGAATACATCTAATCTAGGGTTTTCCCTTTGTAGAATTATAAAATTTGTGAAGCAATTAGAAAGCAATTAGGGTTTGTAGTCTTGTTTCCCTAATACTTCTAATTTTTCATTAAAGCCTTCATTGAACCTTGGTTGACACCATATTGCGCAATGGATAAGACACTAGTCCCTTGTCCTTCTGTCTTTTTCCTTTCTTATTACTAAAAACAAACTGTTTTACTAGAGCCATCTCTTCATTTCACCTCGAACCTTTAAGGGAAGCCTCACTTGAGTTTGAAAAGAGCTAACTTGAAGAGCATAAGAGGGTCTGGTGTGGTGATAATGGCCTCCCTCTTAGTTACACCAAGACCATACCTTGAGCTGTAGGACTTTATCTTGAAGGGTGTGAGTTTGGGTACACATCTCTCAATAATGAATCAATCTATTTTCTCCTATTCTTCTATGCATTCCCATCTGAACTCTTTTGTTGTCAGAGTTAACATGGCATCAAAGCCATAGTGACGAGAAATTGCCAAGGATGAAGCAAGCATAAGAGAGTCCACTGCACCATTACGAGGTCACGGGAGTAACAAAAGTAAGATGGATGACTTGTTATAAATCCACATAAACAATTGAACAAATATCTATAAGTGGTTATAGTCTCATCACAGGTAGAAGGTTTTGTAATTAGAATTCGCAATTAATTCTCAAGAAAACAAATTTTGAAGAGAATTTGAACAAGGAGATTTAAAGTGTAGTGCCAACATGAGTTTGCATTTAAATCTCTGGAGTGATTGGCAAGTTGTGAAATAGTTAGAGATGATACCAAGTTTGTTAGCCTTTATAGTACCAGTGTTGTCAAACATCAACTTACAACAATAAGATAGGTAATTCCTATTAAGAATTTGCTTGGTGTATTGAAACCTTTAATAGATGATTGGTCTATGTCATATTATGTTAGAAGGCAATCTGAGATTTAACAATAAATTTTTACCACATGGAAACATAGAATGCTTACAATCTTTTAATACAAGTTCTTAGACAAAATTATCTTGGGAAAAGAGGTGCAAAGTACAATAGATGAGGATGTTCAAGATAAGTTTGATGTATTAAATTAGGAGGATGCGATGTTGATGAAGTTTTCTAGGATCAATGAGATTTTGTTGGAAGTGGGACAATGATGGCACTCCAAGTTTAGGGAGTGTTTGAAAAACTTGCATTAGACGTAAGATAAAGGTAGAGTTTTTTTCTTATAAAAGGGTTTGTTGCTTTCATAAAAGATAGAGGAAATCTTGGGAAAAGAGGTGCAAAGTACAATAGATGAGGATGTTCAAGTTAAGTTTGATGTAATAAATTAGGAGGATGCGATGTTGATGAAGTTTTCTATGATCAATGAGATTTTGTTGGAAGTGCAAGACAATGATGGCACTCCAAGTTCAGGGAGTGTTTGAAAAACTTGCATTAGACGTAAGATAAAGGTAGAGTTTTTTTCTTATAAAAGAGTTTGCTGCTTTCATAAAAGAAGCCCTTGGACCCACATTTGATGGCTTAATGGTCCTTAAAGGTGATGATGTGGTCATTTAATGACTTGATGAAGACTTTGAACCCTTGCTGAAGATCTTGATGCCCATGTAGCCCTTATTGCGGTCATGGAACCCTTGAAGATGGTCATTATGCATGAGAAGGTTTGGCACCCACATAAATGGCAGCATGATGACCCTTGGACACTATATGATCATTGATGGTGCATTTGGAAATGATTTGGGTCTTGGAATCCATACATATGGTGGTTTGTAAGCCCATGATTGTTGGCACCTTTAATATGATGGAATCTTTGGTCATGATGCCCTCATCATCTGGTGATGGAGTCTTATGTGATGGGCTTGAAGTCCATGGAAAGTATCTTGTTTAAATATTAGATAATATCTTTGAAAAATTCCTTGAAACCCTTGCATGTGGTGCCTTGGGTCTTGAACCCACTCACTTGGTAGCTTGTTGATGGTGATGTATGGTCCTCTTTGTGGTTATATGGCTATTGGTATGTAGAGCCCGTGGACGTGCCTTGATATGTTGAAGAATACTTTGAAACTCTTGTAGTTGGTGGTATGGTCTTTGGCACCCTCATGTGTGGGGTCTTTGACGTCCTGAACATATTGAAGAATTTAAGGTTATTAGACTAAGAATTTGCAAATACACCCATCATAGGGAGATAGTCCTTGTCATTTCCGTTGATATGTGGAGCATCTTCTAACTCCTTACGGTTGAAGAGATATGAATTTTTGAAGTTGGTGCACCCCACCTTTTTGGGTCAGCCGACCAAACAAAAGAGAAATTAATTATTTATTGCATGTCGGCCCAATTTGAGGTACCAACTTTCCTCCACAACTTATATAAATAGAATATCAAACATTTCATTTGTTCATCATCAATTCTCTTAGTATTTTCGCAACTCTTGGAGAAAAATGCGAAACTTTGTGGAGGAGAAATTTCCGGGCATCCTCGCTCAAATTGGCATAACTTTCTCATACGGAATTAGAATTACAAAATTCTTGGCTCGTTGGAAAGCTTGTTACGAGGTCTATGTGGTGACATGATCTAAAGTGTATTTTGATTTTTCTACTGTTTCTTCATCTTGTGATCTTCGAAAATGTATGGTTCATGCTTTTGGGTTTCTCTTGTGATGGCACATGTCTCTCATGGATAGAGTTCATCTTTGATCTTAGTATGTGAGTCTCTATATTGGTATATATATTTGGAGTCATTATGGAGGCTATGATGATGATGTTGGATACCTTTATGCTATGATATGATATGATGACATTGCATGTGATAATGATGTACACTCTATGATGTTGATGCATTCCTATACAATATGATGTACATGCATACCATAGTGTGATGATGGTCTCCTATGCACTATGATGTATACTTGATGATGCATAAATGGTGCACTGAGATTATGATGATGTATATTTGATGATGAGGATGCATACCCTAACGATGATGAATACCTATAATGATGATGCATGACGATGCATGCCTTATGCTCAGTGAAAGCATAGCATAATTACTTGTTCAATAATTGTGTATGATGAGGTGTACTATGATGTGTACATGAGTAGATTGACTAGCTTAACCAACAATATTAATGAGCAGAAAAGAATGATCAGCGGTGATAAGCAAAGTTGATGTGCAGAGATACTTGAGCAACAGTGATGAGCAACATTGATGAGCAGTGGTGATGAGCAACAGTGTTGAGCAGCAGTGACGAGCAGAATGAACAGAGATTGATGAGCAGATTGACGAGAGATTGATGAGTAGTGTTGACCAACAGAGTGATGAGCAGAGATTGATGTGCAGAGCAAAGGTTCGTTGTGCAGCAGAGCCATATGATTACTTGCAAGACGAATCTTGAACTTGAGGATTGGACTCCTCAAACCCTTCTTAGTTGGAGCTAAGAAAACCGGGCTGGGCCTTGTTATGAGAGTTGGTGTTCTTTTCATCAGTTGGTGCTGATTGTAATCGAGAAGATTGTTGTCTTCTATGTACAATAAATAAAGATCAAAATTCCATACATTCTTGTGTCTCTTTTGATGTGATGTTGTGGTTATGACTCATGATGAATTTGATTATGCAATTGATGACATAATAATTGATATGCTCTGATTGACTAAAAGAAGGTAAAAAGTTTAAAATTGCTCAGAGATTGATTCATCCCCCCTCTAAGTGTGACAATTGTGTCCAACAATTGGTATCAGAGCAGGCCTTTGTCACAAGCTTAGCAAGCTTGAAGGACATTCTTAGACACAATGGAAAAAAAAGAAGAGTCATCAAGCAATGACGTGCCTATACTTGATATGACAGATTATTTTAGTTGGAGGAGCAAGATGGAGGCTAATCATGATCTGAAGACTTCGCTGGAGGAAGCCAAGAGGATAGAAGAAATATTGAAGAATCAGTTGAAAGAAAAGGAGCAAAAAATCAAAAGGCTAGAAATGGAGGTAGTTGGTCTTAGGTAGAAAGGTGATAATAATGATGCATTTGTCAAGTTCAAGGACAATTCATTTGTCCTAGGTAAGATCTTGGATTGCCAAAGATCTCCGTGTGACAAGACTAGTCCGGGTTACAAGAAGAAGTGAGAAAAATCTGAAGATGCCACTTGGTCTCCCAAGACTCCAGAAGCAGGTTTATCAACGTCCAAAGCTGCCCCCCATGCACCTGCACATGAAAACAAGGACTTTGGAAGTTCAAAGATGCATCAAAGAGTTAGACCTATTCCTCAAAGCAACCTTAGAAAAAAAACAACTCCAAGATGGAATCAAAGTCCCAGGTATGAAATAGGATTCAATGGTTATTGTTATTTTTGTTCTAACTTTGGTCATAAAGCTGTGGATTGTAGACTCTACGAAAGAAGAAGTGGTGGGAGACCCAATGACTCAGTTAGATGCTAAACATGTAATCAAGTTGGACATGTCGCTGCCACATGTCACACATTGAGATGCTACACATGCAGTGGGTTTGGTCACAAAGCCCAAGAGTGTGCAAGTCAAAGAAGTCAACTGAGGAAGAGTCCTTTCTACGCATCAACAAGAAGAACCAGTGAACCTTGGAAGAAGACCAATGCAGGAAGATTTGAAGATTAGAAGACAAAGGCCTACAGTCAGGGATACTCTCAGGCATGGAGACATGAAGTTGATCAAAGAAGTGTTGGAAGTTCCAACATCTCAGTCAGGTGCTTGACATGCAACCATGTTGGTCACATTGTTGCATATTGTCGTACGATGAGGTGTTATAGTTGCAGTAGCCTTGGGCACAAAGCTCAAGATTGTTGGAGTACACAGAAACAACCCTTGAGAAGTTTCCTGTACAACTCACCAAGGAAAGCCAGTACAGATGAAGGAACAAATGCTGAAAGGACAGATGCCAATAAGCAAGTATGGATGAAGAAGACTAAGCAACTACAGATAGGAGAAGTTGATCAGAGCAGGGAGGATGGCTACCATATGGCAAGCCAAGCCTAAGATCTCTCAAAGACTTTAGCACACCTTGAGTTCATAAGGTTGGAGGATGAACTCAAAGGAGAAAGGATGGTTACTCAAGGCATACAGACAGGTCCTAGGATCGTGGATATTGACAGGGGGAGCAATGATCAGTAATTTCAGATGCAGCTATGTGGACACCCTTTTCAATTGATGCCAAGGGGGGAGAGATGAAAACAAAGGGAGAGATGAAGACAAAAGAGGATCATGCTCACAGGGGGAGCATGAGTTGTTGTCATCAATGACAAAGGGGGAGATTGTTGATGAAATTTGCATTGATGCCAACATGGACTTGCAGTGGCCCCACAAGTTGTCATTGATGCCACTAAGTCTCACTTACAGTGCCTTGGACCCCTTACAGAGTGGGTTTGTGCCTTGAAGCACCTTGTACCCAGTTGACAAGGTCCTTGTACCCACAAGGCTGGATCTTGTAGCCACCATCTTGTTGAAGATGCTGAAGACCTTGTTGATGGTGCTGAAGACCCTAGAGATGGTGTTGAAGCCTTTGTGGATGATGGTGAAGGCCTAGATGGGTTGGAGAAGGTCCTAGATGGGTTGGACCCACATTTGATGGATTAATGGTCCTTAAAGGTGATGATTTGGTCATTAATGACTTGATGAAGACTTGGAACCCTTGATGAAGATCGTGATGCCCATGTAGCCCTTGTTGGGGTCATGGAACCCTTGGAGATGGTCATTATGCATGAGAAGGTTTGGCACCCACATAAATGATGGCATGATGACCCTTGGACACTATATGATCATTGATGTGCATTTGGAAATGATTTGGGTCTTGTAATCCATACATATGGTGGTTTGTAAGCCCATGATTGTTGGAGCCTTTGATACGATGGAATCTTTGGTCATGATGCCCTCATCACTTGGTGATGGAGTCTTATGTGATGGGATTGAAGTCCATGGAAAGTATCTTGTTTAAATATTATATGATATCTTTGAAAAAGTCCTTGAAACCTTTGCATGTGGTGCCTTGGGTCTTGAACCCACACACTTGGTAGCTTGTTGATGGTGATATATGGTCCTCTTTGTGGTTATATGGCTATAGGGATGTAGATGGAGGTAAAGCCCATGGATGTGCCTTGATATGTTGAAGAAGACTTTGAAACTCTTGTAGTTGGTGGTATGGCCTTTGGCACCCTCATGTGTGGGGTCTTTGACGTCCTGAAGATATTGAAGAATTTAAGGGTATTAGACCAAGAATTTGCAAATACACCCATCATAGGGATATAGTCCTCGTCAAGCCATTTCCGTTGATATGTGGAGCATCTTCTAACTCCTTACGGTTAAAGAGATGAATTTTTGAAGTTGGTGCACCCCACCTTTTTGGGTCAGCCGACCAGACAAAAGAGAATTTAATTATTTATTGCATGTTGACCTAGTTTGAGGTACTAACTTTCCTCCACAACCCTTATAAATAGAATATCAAACATTTCATTTGTTCATCATCAATTCTCTCAGTATTTCCGCAACTCTTGGAGAAAAGTGCGAAACTTTGTGGAGGAGAAATTTCTGGGCATCTTCACTAAAATTGGCATAACTTTCTCATACGGAATTAGAATTACAAAATTCTTTGCTCTTTGGAATGCTTGTTACGAGGTCTATGTGGTGACATGATCTAGAGTGTATTTTGTTTTTTCTACTGTTTCTTCATCTTGTGAACTTCGAAAAGGTATGGTTCACGCTTTTGGGTTTCTCTTGTGATGGCACATGTCTCTCATGGATAGAGTTCATCTTTGATCTTAGTATGTGAGCCTCTATATTGGTATATATATTTGGTGTCATTATGAAGGCTATGATGATGATGTTGCATACCTTTATGCTATGCTATGATACAATGATAATGCATGTGATAATGATGTACACTCTATGATGTTGATGCACTCCTATACAATATGATGTACACGCATACCATAGTGTGATGATGCTCTCCTATGCACTATGATGTATACTTGATGCATAAACGATACACACTGAGATTATGATGATGTATATTTGATGATCAGGATGCACACCTTATGGCGATGATGCATACCCTATGACGATGATTCATATCTATGATGATGATGCATGACTTATGCTCAGTGAAAGCAAAGCATAATTACTTGTTCAATAATTGTGTATGATGAGGTGTACTATGATGTGTACATGAGCAGATTGACCAGCTTGACCAACAATATTAAGGAGCATAAAAGAATTACCAACGGTGATAAGCAAAGTTGATGTGCAGAGATACTTGAGCAGCAGTGATGAGCAACAATGACAAGCAGAATGACCAGAGACAGATGAACATATTGAACAAAGATTGATGAGCAGTGTTGACCAATAGAGTGATGAGCAGAGCAGAGGTTGGTTGTGCAATAGAGCCATATGATTGCTTGCAAGACGAATCTTGCATTTGGGGATTTGACTCCTCAAACCCTTCTTAGTTGGAGCTAAGAAAACCAGGCTGAGTCCTGTTATGAGAGTTGGTGCTCTTTTCATCAGTTGGTGCTGATTGTAATTGAGAAGATTGTTGTCTTCCATGTACAATTAATAAAGATCAAAATTCCATACATTCTTGTGTCTCTTTTGATGTGATGTTGTGCTTATGACTCATGATAAATTTGATTATGCAATTGATGACATAATGATTGATACGCTCTGATTGACTAAAAGAAGGTAAAAAGTTTAAAATTGCTCACACACTGATTCATCCCTCCTCTAAGTGTGGCCATTGTGTCCAACACAAGATTACCCTAAAAATAAGGAATGCAAATAAATAATTCAGGGAAAATTGATTATATCTCTTAGTATGATAGTTAGTTAGAGTTTGTCACAATGACTAAGAGAAAATGAGTGTCTATGTGAAAAACCCCAATTTACCCTAGGGTTTTGAGTATGGAAATTGGGATCTAGGGGTAATTGGTGAAATTAAGCAAAATTAGACACTCAGATTGATTGCTAGGTGTAAGCTTAGACAATTGGAGGTCAAACTAGCAATACCCAGTTTGTGGAACTGAAGATACCCACTTCTCCCAAAGAGGGCGTCTTCCCCTAAAAAGTAGACCTCTGTGTTGGATGGGAAAATGGAGTCCGATAATCTTTAAATTTTAGACTTAGGGGTTTTATATTTATTCCAAGGTGGGTTTTAAGTTTCATAAACCGCCGCAAACTAGAACCTACTAAACTAATAGATGAGGGATTTAAATGAGGGTTTCACTAGAGAATATTTTAAACTAATGATGATGCCTTGCAAATGATGTTTTATCTTGTCTTGATCATTTTGAAGTGATTTCAATGAAGTATCAAGTAGAAACGATTCACCCAAAGTGAGGTAGCGTGCCCCTCTTCCCTGCACAGTCAAACTACTGAAAGTAAGATTTGCTACGCATGAAAAACGACACTGGAGACGCAAGAAAATCAAAGTGCATATCGAAGATCAAAGATACTATTGAAAAACCCCTTGATTATGAAATTGTTTTCGAGAGAAACGATTTGGGAGATCCACAAAAACACCCCAAGAGAAAACGCCCTCCTGCATGCAAAACACTATCTTCCAAAAAATTTGATACCCTGGAAAAATATTTCAAATGCTAAGAAAGATAAACTTTCCAATCATAGACAAGAACATCCCACAAAGAAGATCCAAGAATTTCTGCAAAAATTCTATTTATTCAAATATCCAGAGTCAAGAGTGAAAAATTTCCCAATGGGATACAATGAGGGGATCACAACTCTTAAATAGATCGAGAGTGTGTCCACATTCTAACCAACACCAATCCAATGGTTGAGATTAAAACATCATCAACGATGGAGATCTTTTAATTTTACATTACATGGATCAACTTAGACAAGTACATTTGAGGGTTGTGAATTACCCTCATAAAGCCCATTTTTACAACATGATAAATCATTATTTTTGCAAGTTTGACACTTGGGGGACATGGCGGGTCATTAGCCCCCCCCCCCCATACATATTTCTAAAGATAAAGCTTGATTTACACACTTTTATTTTGGACATTTTGTCCAATTTCAAATTTTCACCCTAGAAGGGACGCCCTCCCAAAAAAATAACCCAAAACATCAATTGACTGAAACTCATGCAAATTCGTCTAGAGAGCCATATTAAATCATCTAGAGAAATTCCTTTGCCGTTTCCTTGACCACACAAGCCAAATCGAATTCTTCAGTGATTTCCTAGTTCACTTTTTAGTGGTACATCCTCTGAAAATAATAATAATCATCACAACTTTTTTCAGGTTGAGAACTGGGGCAAATTGACTGAGTAGAAGTGTCTGCAAACATAGTAGAATGGTATATGTGACAACTCATACACACTGATCCACTGAAATGCCATAAATATCATCATCTCATAATAAAAATAATGGTTAGAATTAATAAAAACTTAATAATCTTTGGAACTCAATAAATGTGACCATTTGGTGAAAATTGAGACTACAGTATTGGTCCTGGGCATGTCTAGAGCGAGTATAGGCAGTGTTAATTTTTGTAGTCCTTGCCTTGGGAATCGTGTTTGACATGGTCAATTGGGTTGACCAGGTCAAAATACTAAATTTGGAGGTGAGATACTGAACTGAGTTGAACCTGCATGCATCCAAGGTAAGAACTGCTCGAAGATATATATTAAAACCCAACTTAAATCATGCTAATCAGAATCATGGTGACAATAATAATAATAATAATAATAATAAACAGTAAAATATACTTGTGTCGTTGAACAATCTTTGAATCTTCTGGACGTCCCTTGTATATGCCATACTTACAAAGTTTAATCAATTTGCTAATGCTGGGTGAAGATAAAAAACAATGCTAAGGAAAAAGGGTAATGACTTCTAATTCACTTTAACCATATGATCTCTTCGAATGATGACAAATACACACAACCACAGTGACATATGCATGACAGATAACAATAGGGAATGGTGGTGTTTCATAAGTGGATGAGTTGATCTGAAAATAGTCCATTCAACTGTAACAACATGTCTACGACTCACATCCAAGCTAAAAATCAATCTCCGTGAGGATCTTTTATAGGACCCTTGCTTTGAGTACACAAGAAACTGTAGTGAAGAGATCCTAGGGGGCACTTAGAATTAGTTGTCCTTTACTTGATCTCACATCAAAACCTGCAGGCTCTGTGAGGAATTAATCATTACATGTTAGATAAGATGGACAGCAGTCTTTAGATTTCTCATTTGTTTATCCACTGCTTTATTTGGGCTTTTCATAATTTCATTTCATAGCCCCCTTTGCGTTGTGTCTAAAGACACAGTTTGCAACTTTATTTGTGGGATTGCATTTCATAGTATATAGTATATAACACATAATGCATGTAATGATGGTAGACATATTGCTTCAAGTTTTAACTGACAACTCTTCGAGAAACGAGGGGGGAATATCCACAGTTAGGACTAAACATCGGGGGCAACCAACTAGAGAGGTCGAGGCTTTAAAACCCAACTCGCCTAAGCTCAGGAACCAACACCAGTAGGTTCTCCTGGCCCAGAAGGATCAAGGTGTCGTCAAGTTTTGTTGCACAACTCAGAGACGAGACACAAAACATGGGATCTATCATGCATAAGGGTCAAAGTGGGGAAGATGATCTTCAATCTCATAGGTCTCAATCAATCATAAGTCATGGGAAAAATCAGTCATGGATGAAGCTGGATGGGCGGAGACAAATGATACATAGAACCAACATAGCATTAAAGTTTAAAAGTTGTGTAAAGCATGGCAAAAGCAATGGTCTTCAACATCAGATTCTCAAATCATTCTCAACACAAGTTAATCATCAATAGAACATATAATATAAGCATAGGTCACCATAATCATCATAGCATAACAAGTCAAAGGTGTTAGTACACATCAGAGAGCAAAATCCTACCAAGAAGCAAAAGATTTGAGCTCACCATATACATGTCTCTAACTGATATGCCCATTTGTGAACTTGTACCATCTCTGTTGCTCTGCTCGAATGAACTAAGTCACCAATGAAGTCATCTCAAAGGACAAGAAAATCTCAATCCCGACAAGGAATTACTCTGTATCTGCTGCTAAACAAAGGCTCTGAATGGATCATACTGTTAAAATGATCCATGTTGTATCCTAGTCAATATGTCTGGCTCATGAAAAATAAAGAGATCAATCTGCATGCTGCATCATGGTAGCCCAACTAGAATATATGTGATAACATCTGACTCTAACTAGGACAAGTGCTCTAAGGGAGAGAGCACTTGAGAAACTCAGAGGTCTCTGGTCTGCAACACCATCTCAACAACCAATATCCAACACTTCAAATTTCTGTTTCCTCTTCAGGTGTACTTGTTCCTATGCACATGGAAGCAAGAAATACCAAAGCAACATATATGGGAAAAATATATTCATAAATAGACTCATAAAAGAAATGCTAGAAATAAACTCTACTCTAAACAATTATAAAATTTAAAAGATACAATTAAACTATGCAAAGGGCCAGACTTAATGGCCAAGGACTCATAAGACTTAGGACACATGCAACACTCAGTAAAGAAAAGACTCATCTACTGCTCAAAGGAGCTTATTCAATCCTACCTACTCTAACCTAACCAATCAGACAAGTGCTAAGTAAAGTCATAAATCCAATGCAACCACTTGCTGATCAGATTGATTGATCTTTCTTTGCAGTTAATGATATAACAAGTCAAAGATGGTTTGGAAGAAATGTGAATGAAAATCAAAACCATTCTAACATGTTGCTTGATATTCAAAGAAAGACGTGGAATG
This sequence comes from Pseudotsuga menziesii, assembly GCA_001517045.1. Lineage (NCBI taxonomy): Eukaryota > Viridiplantae > Streptophyta > Pinopsida > Pinales > Pinaceae > Pseudotsuga > Pseudotsuga menziesii. The sequence continues at coordinate 256,881 of LPNX010250789.1, forward strand.
AAATCATGCCAAGGGTAAAACTTGTTTTAACAGACTTCATCCATTGAGATGGCAATGGGATCATAAAAATAATGCGAGTTTGACCTTGATGGAAGAAGACTATGATTCATGATTCAACCCCCTAGGAAATTCTTTGCTTTCTCCTCTACCCGACTGGAACATTCAATTCTATTCACTCCAGGAACAATGGAGGAACCAAATGGGGATAAGTTGTAATGTAATGAAACTGAGATTGAGATCAAGTCCATTTGTGGTTCAACAATAGAGAAAAGATGAAATTGATTTTTATACACCTTCTCCAATCACCCATAAGAAAGATTTATAAATTGAAAAATATTATTCATCAAAGATGATTGAGAAGGGAATGAAGCACCTTTTTTCCAATTATGCGACAATGCTCTGACTCCTGACAAAAAATATTTAAAGTAATAGCTTGATTGGACCACAAACCCATACAGGAGGGTGGATTGAAAATTTTCTCCCAGATGCCTTGGAATAATTGATCTCGGAATTTGATGAGAGGAAAAAGTTTTCAATTTAATTTTAGGAATGATTGCAAGATTTGAAACAACGTTAGTATTCACACATTGAATCGACACATCCTAATTAAGGATTGGATGAGGAATTTTATCGATACCATTAGGACAAAGATGTTTTTGATCAGTTTCACTTACAATTGTATCATAATTATCATGTGATTGCTCTTCTTCTGAGATATGATTAAACTTTGAATCAAAATTATTGTCAACTAGGCAATGAAGATCTTCGATAAATTCACAAACGAGAGAATCAATTATGGATGGTTCATGATATTGATAATTTTGTTCTCCCTCTTCTTTAGGTAATGACGACAAGATTCTAACAAGTTCCCCTTCTATATCTATATCGAGGTTATAATCTTGAAGGGTTGAAATTTGTTCATTATCATCATTCTCTCGAGTTGAAGGGTCATTCAAAGGCCACACTTAGTGTTGGCTCAGGGGAGGAGGAATTGATTTGATAAGGACAATCATCAGTTATTTCATCATCGACATTATTATTTACTGATTGTCCCTCTATGGACTCGTCAATGTTCCAACCCCATTTTTCTTTTTGTAAATGAGTAAACATGTCATACCCAGTGATGGATCCGGGTTCCAAATGGTCAAACCATAGCTTGGCATTCCCATTTAAAGAAGCACCAAGGGCATGCATAAATATATCTTCATCTTCAACACCCCTGGATTCCATATAGCACCAAAAGACATCCAAAAATCCTTCAATAGATACGGAATCGCTTCCCGAGAAATGAGGCAACTTTTTAATGTAATCATTTGGCATAGGATGAGGTGCCCGATCTATTTCAGTGAAGTTAAAAGGAGAAAGTTTGACCTTTTTCCTAACGGCTCCGGTTAATTGAGATGGGTGTTTAACTAAATCTCGAGAATCATTCACCCAAGGCTTTGGCTAGGTTTGATGCTTACTCATTGGCTAACTCGAGGTGGTTGGGAATTTTTTATTGCGTGGGTGAGCATCATAAGGATTGTGATAATTAGATTCATACCCATAATCATGCTCAAAATCATCCTCATATCAAGAACTTAATCTCCATCTATCCCTTTCGTCATCTTGCCTTTTAAGCTCACTTAAAGCTTCATCAAATTCTTGCAAGGTTTGTGAAAATTTGCGGATAAATACGTTTGAATGCATTATGATTTACAGATTGGGTTCGCTTTCTATCAAAGTCGCGTTGTAGAGTTTGTATGGATGGGTTGGTCCTCCAGAGGAGTTGCGTAGTGGAGTCGCCAGGTCAACGAATTGCCGTGTTCACCAAAGGATATTGTTGTAGGAAAGGTGAGTGAAAAATTAAAATAATGCAGTGATTGTGAAAATTCAACAAATAAAATGCAATCACTGGATTTAAACCGGATGTGATATGAATGATAAGAAAATAAGAGCATTCACAGACACCGAATGTAAATAAGATGAACCAAGGTAAGCCTTTACCTCATCGACAGCGGCACCAAAAAGGTTATCAGGAATCTTGTAGTTGCCCCGTAAGATGATCCTATCTAGGATGGCAGAGAAGCAACTAAAGTTGTGACCTACGATATCCAAGACCTCTGAAAGAACTCAGATGTCACGCTGGTCAAGGATACCAGCACTTTAGACTCAATGTAGATACTAAACTTAGGGGGCGTCCCTATAACCAAGATTACCCTAAAAATAAGGAATGCAAATAAATAATCCAGGGAAACTTGATTATATCTCTTATTAGGATAGTTAATTAGAGTTTGCCACAATTATTAAGAGAAAACGACTGCCTATGTGAAAAGCCCCAATTTACCCTAGGGTTTTGAGTATGGAAAATGGGATTTAGGGGTAACAGGTGAAATTAAGCAAAAGTAGACACTCAGATTGATTGCTAGGTGTAAGATTAATCAATTGGAGGTGAAACTAGCAATACCCAGTTTGTGGAACTGAAAATACCCACTTCTCCCAAGGAGGGCGTCTTCCCCTAAAAAGTAGACCAATGTGATGGATGGGAAAATGGAGTCCGATGATATTGAAATTTTAAATTTAGGGGTTTTATATTTATTCCAAGATGGGTTTTAAGTTTCATAAACCGCCGCAAACTAGAACCTACTAAACTAATAGATGAGGGTTTCGCCAGAGAATATTTTAAACTAATGGAATAGAAATTTTAAACAATAGATTTTTAGTAGATCTTACATGGAAAATCTTGTAGATGCCTTGCAAATGATAATTGATCTTGTCTCGATCAATTTGAAGTGATTTCAACGGAGTATCAAGTAGAAACGATTCGCCCAAGTGAGGTAGCATGCCCCTCTTCCCTACACAATCAAACTACTGAAAGTGAGATTTGCTACGCATGAAAAAAACATTGGCGATGCAAGAAAATCAAAGTGCATATCAAATATCAAAGATACTATTGAAAATCCCCCTGATTATGAAAACATCTTCAAGAGAAACGAGTTGGGAGATCCGCTAAAACGCCCTAAGAGAAAACGCCCTCCTGCATGCAAAACACTACCTTCCAAAAATCTTTGAAACCCCGGAAAAATATTTCAAATGCTAAGAAAGATAAAATTTCCAATCGTAGACAAGAACATCCATAAAGAAGATCCAAGAATATTTGCAAAAATCTATTTATTCAAATATCCAGAGCCAAGAGTGAAAAATTTCTCGATGGGATACAATGAGGGGATCACATCTCTTAAATAGATCAACAGTGTGTCCACATTCTAACCAACATCAATCCAACGGTTGAGATAAAAACATTATCAACGCTGGAGATCTTTTAATTTTACATTACATGGATCAACTTAGACAAATACATTTGAGGGGGGTGAATTACCTCATAAAGCCCATTTTTACAACATGATAAATCATTATTTTTGCAAGTTTGGCACTTAGGGGACATGGGGGGGTCATTAGGGGTCTCCCCATACATATTTCTAAAGATACAATTTGATTTACACACTTTTATTTTGGCCATTTTGTCAAATTTCTCCCTATGGGGGACATGCTCCCAAAAAAAAATCCGAAACATCAAACTGACTGAAATTGATGCAAATATGTCTGGAGAGCCATAATAATTTATAAATTATCCAGAGAAATTCCCTTGCCATTTCCTTGACCACACAAGTGTTGGACACACTAGGTACACTGAGAGGGGGGGGGGTGAATCAATGTGCACACCTTTTATTACTTTTTCAATTTTAACAACTTATTCAATATTATGCATTATCACATTATTATTATATCATCATCAACATTAATATCATCATCACATAAGAAGCATAGCATGATACACACAGTACACCAGATATTACGTGGAAACCCAAGTCCTGGGGGAAAAACCACAGAAGCCTTTATAATAATAGTTTTCTAGCAACAACTGAAAGGAGGCAACAACCCCCTTGTTACAATGACTTCAATTCTCCAGCTACAACTGGAAGGAGGCTACAACCCCCTGATTTACAGGCTACAACCTGAAGGAAGCTCCAACTCCCTAGTTCTCCGACTACAACCGGAAGGAGGCTACAACCCCCTTTCCTTGCCCCGTCTTGCCACCCTGATATAAAGAAGCTGCTGAACCATGACCGCACTGATCCTGTGGACCTACTAATCAACACCTGTACTACAAGGTCTGTTCATCAAAGCAACTTCATAAAGGAAACAACTCCAAAACCCAGGTATGAAAGTGGCTTCAATGGTTATTGTTATTCTTGTTCTAACTTTGGTCATAAGGCTATGGATTGTAGGTTCCATGGAAGAAGAAGGGCTGGAAGCCCCAATGTCTCAGTTAGATGTTGGACATGTAATCAAGTCGGACATGTTGCTGCTACATGTCACACATTGAGATGCTACACCTACAGTGGGTTTGGACACAAAGCCTGTGAATGTGCCAGTCAAAGAATTCAAGCAGGAAAGAGTAATCCATACACATCAGCAAGAAGATTTGAAGATCAATGTGCACACCTTTTATTACTTTTTCAATTTTAACAACTTATTCAATATTATGCATTATCACATTATTATTATATCATCATCAACATTAATATCATCATCACATAAGAAGCATAGCATGATACACACAGTACACCAGATATTACGTGGAAACCCAAGTCCTGGGGGAAAAACCACAGAAGCCTTTATAATAATAGTTTTCTAGCAACAATTGAAAGGAGGCAACAACCCCCTTGTTACAATGACTTCAATTCTCCAGCTACAACTGGAAGGAGGCTACAACCCCTTGATTTACAGGCTACAACCTGAAGGAAGCTCCAACTCCCTAGTTCTCCGACTACAACCGGAAGGAGGCTACAACCCCCTTTCCTTGCCCCGTCCTGCCACCCTGATATAAAGAAGCTGCTGAACCATGACCGCACTGATCCTGTGGACCTACTAATCAACACCTGTACTACAAGGTCTGTTCATCAAAGCAACTTCATAAAGGAAACAACTCCAAGACCCAGGTATGAAAGTGGCTTCAATGGTTATTGTTATTCTTGTTCTAACTTTGGTCATAAGGCTATGGATTGTAGGTTCCATGGAAGAAGAAGGGCTGGAAGCCCCAATGTCTCAGTTAGATGTTGGACATGTAATCAAGTCGGACATGTTGCTGCTACATGTCACACATTGAGATGCTACACCTGCAGTGGGTTTGGACACAAAGCCCGTGAATGTGCCAGTCAAAGAATTCAAGCAGGAAAGAGTAATCCATACACATCAGCAAGAAGATTTGAAGATCAGAAGACAAATGCCTACAGTCAGGGATATGCTCAGGCATGGAGAAATGAAGTGGATCAAAGAAGTATTGGAAGTTCCAACAGCTCAGTTAGGTGCTGGTCATGCAACAAATTTGGGCACAAAGCACAAAACTGTTGGAATGATATGAGAAGACTAACATATAGCTCAGCCAAGAAAACCAACAAGGACAATGAAGGAACAGATGCTCAAAGAACAGATGTCAAGAAGCAGGTATGGATGAGGAAGACCGAGCAGTTGTAGTTAGGAGAAGCTGATCAGAGCAAGGAGGATGGCTGCCATATGGCAAGCCAAGTGTAAGGTCTCTCAAAGACCTTAGCACACCTTGAGTTCATGAGGCTGGAGAATGAACTCAAAGGAGATAGGATGGTTACTCCAGGCATACAGACAGGTCCTAGGATCGTGCATATTGACAAGGGGAGCAGTTAGCAGTAATCAGAGATCTCAGACACAGGTATGTGGGCACCCTTTGCCATTGATGCCAAAGGGGGAGAGATGAAGACAAAGGGAGAGCTGCAGACAAAAGGGGAGCATGCTCATAGGGGGAGCATGAGTTGTTGTCATCAATGACAAAGGGGGAGATTGTTGATGAAATTGTCATTGATGCCAACATGGTCTTGATGTCATTGATGTCACCACTTTGTTGAAGCTCTTGAAGAAGCCCTGTTGATGATGCTGAAGACCCTAGAGATGATCCTGAAGCCTTGGTAGACAATGGAGAAGCCCATGAAGTCTTGGAACCCTTGATGAAGACCTTGATGACCTTGCAAAGGTCATGGAGCCCACTATTGGCAATTGATATGGTTAGATGGCATGATGAGCCTTGATGGAGATGATAATTCTTGAAGATGGTCCTAAGTGCATATCTTGCACCCACTTATATGATGGATGGCCATGACCCTGCATGAAGCTCTTAATACCATAAAAGTTCGTGAAGAAGCCATCAAGAAGAATTCAAGTCATTTCATGATGGCCTGCACAAATTGAAGAAAATATGAGTAAAGGATCTTGTCAATGCAAGCAAGACCCTCATAAGATGATAGCCCTCGTCATGCCCTTTCCAACGGTAGGTGGCACGTCACGTGGTTCCTCATGGTTGATGAGATATTAATTTTTGAAGTCGACCCAACAAAAATTATAAGTCGGCTCAGTCAAACACAAAGTCGGCTCAGTCAAAGTTTTATTAAAAATATATAAAATATTGTTTTATAGTATGTCGGCCCCATTAAAAATAATAATAAAATACAAGTCGGCTCAGCAAAATATGGAGGAGAAATTAGTATAAATACCCTCTCAAAGTTTTCATTTTGGCTATGGAAATTTCGGAGGAGCTCTGTGATTTTTACTGAGGCAGCCGCAGCCTCATTGAGGAGAATTTCGGGTACTGTAGAAGCTACAGTAGACAGGAAATTTTTTTTCAAGTTTTTTTTTATCTCTGTAACCTCGTGGGAGCAGCATCTTTGGATTATTCAGCAGTCAAGACAGTCCCTTTTTTTTGGAGATCTTACATCTTTGGAGATCTTCACTTATCTATTCAGTGCAATTGTTGAAGACTCCTAGGCTGCTACAGCAGCACGCAAGGGTGATCTAGGGCCACTGTATGACCCTGCTGAGAGGATGCTGATGCTGCTAGGGTATCGTGGACATTTGCTGGCCATTATTGCTATCATTTGAGAAGAGATTTCATAGTGGAGAGGGTGTGAGACACCATGGCAGTGAATATTCTATTGCTGGGCAGCGTGAAATTGTTGGGACAGTAACATATTCACTGTGGAGCAACCAATAAATTGTGTGGGTCGAGTTTTATGCCATTAAAGAGGTTGAAACTTGAGGGAGCTGTTCCTCTCAGCAGGGTCATACAGTGGCCCTAGATCACCCTTGCATGCTGCTGTAGTAGCCTAAGAGTCTTCAACAATTGCACTGAACAGATAAGTGAAGATCTCCAAAGATGTAAGATCTCCAAAAAAAACGGGACTGTCTTGACTGCTGAATAATCCAAAGATGCTGCTATAGTACCCGAAATTCTCCTCAGTGAGGCTGCGGCTGCCTCAGTAAAAATCACAGAGCTCCTCCGAAATTTCCATAGCCAAAATGAAAACTTTGAGAGGGTATTTATACTAATTTCTCCTCCATATTTTGCTGAGCCGACTTGTATTTTATTATTATTTTTAATGGAGTCGACATACTATAAAACAATATTTTATATATTTTTAATAAAACTTTGACTGAGCCGACTTATAATTTTTGTTGGGTCGACTTCAAAAGTTAATATCTCATCAACCATGAGGAACCACGTGACGTGCCACCTACCGT
>LPNX010250789.1:264754-275476 GCA_001517045.1 Pseudotsuga menziesii
CACTGCACAACTACTGCCACTACTAACCATTGCTCATCATCTAATCACTACTCCTCAACTGATCACTGTCTACTGTATCACACTGCTTATCAACTTAATCAACCTGTCCAATCAAGCTGTACCAATCAATCTGTTGCTCACATCATCCGACTCAGTCAATCTGAGTCAACCAACTGCACACCAAACTCAGTCCACCTGAGTCAAACCAACTTCTAATACAACTCAGCCAGTCTGAGTCAGACCAACTACACATAAGAGAACTTGTTGCTAATAACCTTTGCTCTTTGATCATTGCCAAATCATCACTGTATACTGATATGTCGTTTCACTGCTACACACAGCTCATGTACATCCTTGTACACCTCGTCATACACAATCACTGAACAAGTATTTATGCTCTGCTTACATTGAACACAAGGCATGCATCATCATGCATCATCATCATAGCTATGCATCATCGTCATAGGGTATGCATCATGATCATGATCATCCTCATCTCAACGAGTAGTGTGTATGTATCATCAACATCAAGTGTACATCATCATTGTGCATGCATCATCATGCAAGTTCATCATAGTGCATATATCATAGATCATAGGACATCATGACATTCATTAGTGCAGCAACATCATAGCTTGCATCATCTTAGTGTGTATCATATGCATCATCACATCATCAACTCATCATTGTGTATAGGAGAGTGTTCATCAAAGAGCGTTCATCATAGCCTAGTATGCATCATCATCGTCATAAATATGCCACTGTATATCACTTGGTTATATACCACTGAAATTATTGTTCACTCATACATTGTCATCATAGAACATACATGTTCATGCATCATGTCATAGTATGTGTCATCACAAAAATATATCACTGTATGTATTGTACATACTGTTCACACACCACAGTTAACATATCCACTTGTTCACTACTCACACAACACTGTTCATAAGCTTGTCTGTACATGTACTTGTACAATCACTGTACACACACTTCACTGCCCACTCATTATATTCATACATACCACTGCATTCACTCATACAATTGTATACTACTGTTCATATACACTTGTACACTTCAATACATACCACTGTCCATATCCTTGTATACTTCACTGTACATGTATACTTTACTTTACATACTTGTACACTTCACATAAATACATCATTGTTTGTACATTCAATGATTGAATACATACCGTGTTAATACATTACTGTAGATGACCCCAGACATGACCATCTCTAGTCTTGAGGAAGTGCTGGAGTAGACCCCAAGCAAAACTTGGGTATGTGCCTTCAATACTGAAGTAGATGACCTCAAACCCAGACTATAAGCAGCAGTGAAACTTCAAACTCAGACTGTAACAATTCTGAAGAAAAAATGGCAGGTTTTGACAGCAGAAGAACAAATCCGGACTGTGTGGAAGATACTCACCAAACAATTCTCAACTGTTCATGTAGATAAAACTTGGGACTTGTTGAGACCTCAAATCTGTGGTTGTCTAAAAAAAATCTCAGGACTTTTTGTATGTTGTTGTAATATCCCAAATACTGATATTCCACTGTTTTACTATTATAGGGCTTTACTTGTACTCTCAAAATGTGCAAGAATATTGAAACTATGAAACTTCAAACTCAGACTGTAACAATTCTGAAGAAAAAATGGCAGGTTTTGACAGCAGAAGAACAAATCCGGACTGTGTGGAAGATACTCACCAAACAATTCTCAACTGTTCATGTAGATAAAACTCGGGACTTGTTGAGACCTCAAATCTTTGGTTGTCTAAAAAAAATCTCAGGACTTTTTGTATGTTGTTGTAATATCCCAAATACTGATATTCTACTGTTTTACTATTATAGGGCTTTACTTGTACTCTCAAAATGTGCAAGAATATTGAATAAAAATTTGCCTTCAAGGTGCTGGGCCAATGGCCCTAAATTATAGCTAAACTAGGGCAAATATTTACATAAAGAAGGTAATCACTTACCACTGATAATCAAGATGATGATACTCTAGAGATAAGATGCATGCATACAAAGTTGGACTGGTGAGGTAATGATGCTTCCTTCCCGCCCAGCAGCAAGAAACCCTCTCCTCAATTAAAGGTGACGTTTTTGGTGAAGGAGTTGCCTGATGGAGCTGAGATTTTTCCGGGGTGTAGATCTCCCGTGTTGGAGAAAATGACCGGTGCATGCATAGTTTTTGACCCCTCTAAGCTGGCTAGCGAATTGATCCTCCTGTTTGGTGCTCACGCCCCCAGTTGCACAGATTTGCTAATAACTGCTTTGGATGAGCAAACTGAGGATTGATAATCACTCAAGGCAGTGGAGTGACCCCGCTGATGAAGATGAAGCTGTTATGTGGAAGAGGAACTGGGATTCAGAGACCCAGCGAATACTTTGGGGTTTTCTAGCTAAATCCTTGGCTGCACATGTGAACCTGCAAATAGTCTTCTTGGGAATGTTGGATCACTAGATACGAACGAATAAGGTGAAAGCTGATGGTGGACCTGAATGGCCTACCCTGAAGGAGACTAGGGCAGATATTTCACTGCCGAACCCTCGTTAGCTGAAGACGCTGTCTTCAACCCCAACTGCTGCTGCTGCTCAAATACTCCAAATCAACAACAATAATAATAGATATGTTCTTTGGTCCAATAATCCTTCTTAAATAGCTTAGCATGTACTTTTAGGGTTTGTACTTTACTTTTGCATGCATTCAATTCTAATTTCTCGTTGACTTTAAGACTGAAGAAATAATGCCTGCATGCTCCGCATGCTTTATGATAATAACTCTAATGGCCCTCTTTACTATACTGATGACTGAATAATTGTCCTAATATGCTCCCGGTATTAAATGTCCTCGATCAATTCGCTATTTATAAAAAACAAAACATTACAGTTCTCCCTCGGCAAAGATTGCTTGTCCTTAAGCAATGCCAACGTAACTCCACATCAATTAAACTAAACCAACTGAATCCGGGAATGATCCCAGGGTCCCAAATTATCCTAGGAGATCTATAGCACCCTTTCCTCAAAGCACTGCACTGCATAGTACCACAAGATATCCCATGGAAGCCTCCTATAAGTAGAGTAACTAACCACAGTGTAAACGAGGTGCCATCACAAGAGACCTCCTGAAAGCATCCTCTAGCAATCCCTAAACTGCCAGTCACTGTAATCCCAAGGTCCCAAATCAATCAGAGAATTGTAGAGGTCAAAACGCATCCACCGCTACCCTGCGTAGTATCGACACAAGGAGCATCCTGTAGACTCCCAAGTAACCCCTTCAATAAACACTGTATCCATCCCTCATAAGGTCTCCCACTTGGATCCCAATGCAAACTTGTGCATCTTTCATCCCAAATATCCCAAGGCTCTTGTGGGACTATACCCCTGGCTAGGAATGTCTTCCCAAGAATTGCCCACTCAATAAGACACCAAATCTTAATCTCTCTCCAATCCAACCCCCGAAAAGGACCTTGTCCATCAGCACCATCACAAGGAATAATCCTACCAAGCTGACATTCTGGCCTTCTGATTTCAACTGGAATGCTCATGTACTGCTGCCCAATTTCTCGATCCGGGCCAACTTGTGAAAACCATCCTCCATTATGCAAATGTGGACTCAAGCTACTGCAAGCCTTGTCTATGTACTCCTGAAGAGGACTGCTTTGAAATGCAATAGTATGTTTTTTCTGCTGCCCCATCAAGAAATCTATTTGCTCTTCAATACTAGAAAGCCTGACCGTTGACTGAGTACATACAACTCGAAGAGCTGTAAGCTCAACATCTCGCTGTAATATGGTGTCTCGGAGTATCTTGGTCCTCTCTTTCATTGCTAGAAATCTTTCTTTCACATGCTCAATCTTCTTTCTGTGACTATCATTTGGGAGCTCTATCTCACGCCTGTATAAATTCTCCCTAACCTCCATGTGCGACTGCCCACTATCTCGACTGCTGTGCTCATTGCCTTGCACCTCATGTATCTTGCCTGTCATAATTGTCTGGACATTTGCTATAGGTGATGAAGAGTGTACCAACTCCAACTCATCACACGACTTGTCCACAATCTGACTATCGGATGTGTTGGTGCCGCTAGACTCACAAGATGGCTCTAATACTATCTCCTCATGCACATCCTCATCATGTACAGTTAACTCCAAATCAAGCTCACCATCAACTTGTACTTCGGGCTCATCTTTCTCCACTCCAACTATGTTTTTAAGGACATTTTTATCCAAATCCCTGGGTTGGCTCTCGAACATGATGGTGTAATAGTCTTGAAAGGACAATGTTGCACATACCTCATCACCCAAGGCTAGATATTCCCAATATCGAGGCAAGTGTTGCAGTGTTTCTAACCTCTGTAAATTTCCAGTCAAGATCCTTCTCATTGTCTTTATGTTCTCACAAGCTTGCGAAACAAAACCTTTGTTCTGACATACACTTCACCGACATCACTGACATGCATTTGCATGTACAAGCATGCATCAACATGCACTTTTATTCAATTGCTATGTGCCCACAGCTGGCAAGGATCATGCTTTGATACCACTGTAATATCCCAAATATTGATATTCTACTATTTCACTATTATAGGGCGGGCTTGTACTCTCAAAATGTGCAAGAATACTGAATAAAAATTTGCATGCAAGGTGTCGGGCCAATGGCCCTAAATTATAGCTAAACTAGGGCAAATATTTACATAAAGAAGGTAATCACTTACCACTGATAATCAAGATGATGATACTCCAGAGATAAGATGCATGCATATAGAGTTGGACTGGTGAGGTGATGATGCTTCCTTCTCGGTGTTACCGCCCAACAGTAAGAAACCCTCTCCTCAACTAAGGTGACGTTTTTGGTGAAGGAGTTACCTGATGGAGCTGAGATTTTCCCGGGGTGTAGATCTTCCCGTGCCGGAGAAAATGACCGGTGCATGCAGAGTTTTTGACCCCTCTAAGTTGGCTAGCGTATTGATCATAATCACTCAAGGCAGTGGAGTGATCCCCCTGATGAAGATGAAGCTGTTATGCGGAAGAGGAACTGGGATTCAGAGACCTAGCGAATATTGGGGTTTTCCAGCTAAATCCTCCGGTTGAGAGCTTGATCTTCAGTTGCTCCCATCTTCTCTTCTCTTATTATGAGTCGAGCTTCTTTTTGTGTGCACTCTTCCCATAGTCTGCTGAAGGTAATCACTTTCTTCTTGCACACATTCCTCGAATGAATGAATCCCATGATCTTGGGAGGCCATTCAAGGTGGTTATAACAATATCTTGTTGTTCTTTGATTGCTTCGTCATAGCATCGAACACCTTCCTTTTGGTGTCTTCAAGGATGACACATGAGGGATGAGATGATCTTTAATAGAATCTGCAATGATTCTCTTGGCTCTAGCCTTAGTCTCATCTCCCTTTGGCTCTTAGAACTTCCTTACTGAAATACTGATCGAAGTCAATTTCTTCAAGGATCATGGAGGTCCGATTTGAGGTGTCCGTCCTAGTTCCGGAGCTAGTTGATCTAGGGTTTGTTAGAGAAACCCTAATTTTCAAAACTTGGAATTTCAAACTTCTGATTGGATAGAAATATAGGCCTCTTCAAGGCGAGCTGCCCAATGTACTCCTTTTCTGAAAACAATGGAGGGAAGCTCCCAGAACAGGAAGCCCTAGTTTTCCAATTTCCTCTACAGAAATGAGTGATATTGATTCTGCTGTATCTCCAAAGTTTCGGATCCTTAGAGTCTGAAACTTCTCACTGTGATAGCTTGATAAGTCTTCTTTCCAACCCCACAAATTAGAGCAAAAATGGATTCTCCAAGTGGGACTTATTCAGATTTTCCCAAGGTGACTGTTTTGGGGACTGTTCAGCATAGCGAACTTGTACGGATTGCCACGTGTCATTGTTTCACATTCTGGGTCTGAAAAGCGTACCATAGAAACTACAGTCTGTGCCCTGCCTACAACATCTTGCGAAATTTCGTTTGGACCTTCCTAGCCTGAGATAGAAAATCTCCCTAGGTCACCTGTTTATGACTGTATTTTGGAGGAGGCTGGAACCATATCTCTTGAAGTACAGCGAATCTGAGGCTAAAAATTTTACACAAGGTACGACAAGAATTTCTCTTCGGCCTATAAAAGTTTCGACTTCTCAGCCTTATCCAATCTCGCGTTATAGCGAAAGTGCTAGAATGACTAAATTCAGTCTTCTAGGGTTTTCAGGCATGAAACCCTAATTTGCATTAGCTGCCATTGTAGCTGTATTTCGGCTGTACTGTGAAACTTCTTTGATTCAGAAACTGATACCACCAATAGATGTGCCTTAGTGAGGCGAGTTAGCCTAGCCCCCTTGCTTGATGATCTGTGGAGAGAACCCCTTCAACTAAGAAGCCCTAGTTTCTGCAACTACACAATGCCTTCTTTCATAGGGGCTCGATACAATGTTAGATTTTCTTAAGATCTGATTACATTATCTAGGATCTTTATCTTAAAGAATAATAAGTACAACAAAATGCATAAGATATAAAAGATACACAAGACACAAAGATTTTCATCGGGGAAACCATAAAGGAAAAAACCCTGCAAACTTCTTCAGAATAGTAAGATGATCAAAAGCAGTAATAAGAAATGTTCAACAACTATCTTTTTCTCCTCCTCTGACTGTCTCTCTCTCTCTTGTGCCTTAGAGAGTGTGTAAGGTGTGTATAAATGAGGGAGAGTGCCTCCCTATTTGTACCCTTCCAAGTCACTGACCAAATATAAGACTCAAGCCTACATGTCATCTCACATGGGGCTCACTTCTCCTAGAGAGACCAAAATTACATATTACATGATGTTACACTGGGGACTATTGCCTCGACTTACAACGGAGGTTGTACCTCAAGGTCTAGACACAATTTAGACATCCCGTAAAGGGGTAACACACATCCTTAATGGGGGTACAACAACATACAATGATAATATACATCAGAATATCTTCCGAAGTTACAAATACATCAACAAATATATGTGATAACAAGTCAGAAGTAGACTTCTGTGGCACTCGACTAAGCAGAGGTTGAGTATGTGATATTCAAACTACTAGTTGAGAGGTCATCCAACATCGTAAGTTGCTTGTAGGATTATTTGATTAGGACTTGGACCCATCATGATTTACTGTGATAATAAGAGTTGTATCAAACTCTTTGAGAATCTAGTGTTTCATGCTAGGCTTGTTATCACCAACCTTGTAGTTGCCTGTGTGAGGTGGATCCGGGATGGATGGTAGAGGAGCAAGCAACTAAGGAGGTGGAACCAAGACTGCCTAGACTCCCAAATGGATGGTTGTCACGCCAATCAAGGCAGTCTTTGCTTTATGTTATCTAAGTCCAAGACAACAACGGGGGAGACGCAGATTTACTCTCGACAGGAGAGATCAGACCTAGACACCAGATCAGATCAAGTATGGCTTGAGGTACGTAAGGTGTAAGGTAATTGGAAACCCTAGATCTATGGATGATAATACTAAGTGGACTTGGGCTTCAGTCTTATGAGGGTTGATCCAAAGTGAAATACAAGTGACCTATAGGGGTAATACTAGATCTAGGGTTGAGGTACTAGCAACTGATGAAGATAACCGTTATCTTGGGAAATGTAACTGAGACAGGGTGAGTAAGGACAGAGTTGGGACTGTCTAGTACCAAAGGGATAGACTCGGTGAGAGATATGACAATGTCAGATTACATGAGTCATCAAGGAGCAGTCAACTTTCAGGGGAAAGAGGTCAAAAGAGGGCTAGCGCTATGCTTGGAGATTAGTGCCTGTTGAGCCTTGGGTAATGGAGTCAGTATCAACACAGTGTTTAAGTGAACCCACCTGGGATATGCCCTGATCTATGGACCCAGAAAATGTTTGGCCCAGAAGATTCAGTCTATAGGGAAACCAGCAGAAGGAGGGCTAGCTCTAGGGTTTGGAGAGGCAGATCCGCAAATCTAGGACAACTAGGAGACTATCAGCTCAGCGTTGGAGAGGGGATGAGACCAGAATGGCCCGATCTACAAACCCAAGTCAGAAAATTTCAGGAAAAATCAAATCCAGAAAAGTCAAAATCTGATGAGGGAAGCTAGGATGCTGAAAGTCAGTTTTTTAGATCTAGGGCTACCTGGCAGGAATTAGCTCAACGTTGGGGGTGTTTTGGAATGAGGGAGACCTGATCTACAAACCCACGTGATAATTTTCTGGAAAAAGTCAAAATTTCAGTAGGGGCGCTGGGGTTTGAGTAGTCAGAAAGTTAGATCTAGGATGATTTAGTGAGAGGGATGCCCGATCTACAAAACCCAGAAATGGTTTGTTCAAAGATCAAGCGGTTCCCCGATTAAGTATTTTTTGGATTTTTATTATTTAGGAATTTTTTAGAAAATTTGAAGAAAAGCAAGTACAATGGATTGAGATCTGAAAGAGAAGAGACTTACCTGCTAGATCTCACCTGGAAATGCTTGTAGATGCCTTGATGATGATGATCCTCGCCATCCCGATTAATTCTGGAAGATCTGAGTGAGTTCTAGGACCAACGTTATGCTCCAAGTGACCAATGCGCCCCCCTATCCTGCACAAGCAAACGTCAACAGTATCAGATTTGTTGTACCAAGAAAGAAAAGGCTAGATCTACAAAAAAGTAACAAGATGTAATAATAGATCACAATGAAGCTAATGAAAACCCCCTGATACAAAGACGAAGACAATCTGAGCGAGTTGAGGTCCCCCTGCAA
The DNA here is from genome assembly GCA_001517045.1 of Pseudotsuga menziesii. NCBI lineage: Eukaryota > Viridiplantae > Streptophyta > Pinopsida > Pinales > Pinaceae > Pseudotsuga > Pseudotsuga menziesii. The sequence continues at coordinate 273,502 of LPNX010250789.1, forward strand.
AAATGCTCCAGCTGAAAACGTCCTCCTATAGACAAGACAAAGATCCCAAAAAAAGATATAGATCTCACAAAATATTCCGAATGCTAGGAAGCAAGAGATTTTCCAATCACCACCGAAGATCGTCAGATGCAAAGCAGATCCATAAAATACCCACAAAAAAATCTTTCTATTAATCAGATCCAAGAGCTAAAAACCCCTTACAAATGAGAAGCTCTCTCCTTTAAATAGAATGAGAGAACCAAAATCCTAACCACTTTCAAAATGAGTCGCTAAGATTAAAAGATATAAATGTTCTAATCAATGGTTGAGATGAGCTCAACATATAATGCATGGATCAATATAACCATAAAGTACCAAAGTGGAGTAGATCACCCATAAGGAGGGTACCCCACTCAACAAGAAATAAATGAAGCACATGGTGGGTCCATGGAGTGTTAACTAACTCCCTATGGGTGCCCCATGGCACAATAAAATAATATAATATTTTAATTTTTTGAATTTGTGCCTTCTTGAGGAAATCGCCAGCCTCCCAAAAGCCCCAGAAAATAATATAAAAATGCCCGAAAAATAGGTGTGGGCCCAATCAGGTGTTGCAATTGCTGGAGAAGGTGCGCAGGACATCACTCTCATCATCATGACTCATCCCATGTCATTTCGTTGCCTTAGTAGCCCAAATCGATTTCTTCAATAGCCATTTAATCATTTTTTAATTTGCCTTGAGAAATGTGAACTTGCCAAAATAGCCTCCTAGGGTGCCTGCGTTGTCCAAGTGAGCCCACTAGGCTCTCTGGGATGGGGGTACTATGGTACAATCAAGTGGTTGCACCCCCTATGCCCTATACAACGCCCTAGGAGATCCCAATAAAACATCTCCTTGCTTAGACACATCATCCTATGAAGCAAAACTGCATCAGAAAGGTAAAATGAGCCTGATCATCTCTACAAGTGCCCGTAATTGAAAATAAGCTATCTCATTAAACTCAGAGAGTCCAAATCCATCTAGGGTGTGTTGCCCACCTATTTTGACTAGGTGGCAACTCCATGTACATGAGGATGTACATAATTGTACCTTAGAAAAATCGGAGGATTTTTCACTTCTGCAGGGCTATTACCCCTTTGTAAAACGAAATGTCCGCTCCCCTGCGTGGGAAAATTAATGTAATTTTATGTGCTAGTATGGGTCATATGATACGGATGCCACACCATGGAACGGGTGGTTAGGGAAGTCCCTTCATCGAGTGTTTTTCCCTTTCCAATTGACCTTGTTGTGTAAACGAGTTTAATCGGTTTGGTTTTCACTCAAAATCCTCCAAAGTGGTGACGGGCGTTCTACCAGTCAAGTCCATGAGGTGGCTAAGGCTTCTAAGTGTGATACATGACCATGCTAGACATTTGTCTAGAGTCTTGCGGAATTTCGTTATGTTGTATTTTTATTTTTTCCAGTTAATTAATTTCACCCCTTGGTGGTTAGTTAACTGAGTTTTGATGTAATAATGTAATCACTCGAGCATGGCATTTTGTAATAGGGGCTATGAATGCAAAGTTAACTGCAATGAAACCCCCTAAAGCCACTGCTTCGAGTCCCATGTCATTCTGATGAGTGGTTGAGGAGATAGACCATTTTTGTCTAAGCATGGTCTATTTTTCCTAGGGAATTAATTAAATTCCCTAAGTCAAAATTCACATTTTTTGATTTTGAAGTAAAAAATCAAGAAATGCCATGGTAAGTTAGTTTGGGGTTCCTAAGCCTAGGAAAATTTATTCCAAAGTAATCCACCCCCCCATGGCCTAGATATTAATTTTTCAAGTTATTTTTTAATTTTTCCTAAGTCTAATTGGGAAAAATTTTAAAAATTAAATTGAGAATTTTAATGAGGTGAATTAATTTTAGCCTAAGTCTAAGGTTAAATTTTAGTAAATGGCTAAACCCTAAGTCAAAAGGTGGGCATCAATGTAAAAACCCCTACCATATATA
>LPNX010250789.1:276758-297886 GCA_001517045.1 Pseudotsuga menziesii
TACCCGCTACAATCAAACACTTTATTTCCCAAGTCATCTTGGTGATCACTTTAAAATAAACCTTGCATATTAACCATCAAGATTAAAACTAACTTTTAAAAATTACCAACAACAACTTCCCACATCCTGCTCCTCTACTCGGTTATCACCCTCCGGGGTACTCCGAGATACGACCAGGGGAAAGGGAAGTCTTAGTTTAATAGGCATCCATCTAGCGATTTTCGAATTGATTAAAAACAGTGACTCGAAAGCTGCAAGGGGTAGTAGATCGAGGGGGTCTCTAGGCGCATTGACGTCCTCCTTGTGAGCACCGGGCCATTGGGGTTTGACCTGTGAGCTAGGGGTGGGCTTTGCTCCCACCTGTTGAGCGCAACAGCAATCCCTCTTCGGTTTGAGAAGAACTAGATCGGGGTAGTCACACCGCCGGATCTAAAACTTAATCCAAGAAGAACAACTTTAATAAAATCAACTAAAATAAACCAAGAGACAATTCAAAACTGGTTCTACAACATCTTCTATTTTCAAGCACTCTTTATTTCCAACAATCCGCACTACAATTTTTTATTCCAGCACTTTATTTTGCAGTTGCATCTATTTACTTTCAATCTTGCAAATGGTCACGTGGTAGATGCTTAATTGCTTTAGTTCTTTCCATACTTTTAATTTACTGCTGGTTTGATAACTTTCATTTATAGCATTTTTAGCCATATTGTAAATCTGGTTCATGATCCATACTGGTAGATAATCTATACATTGTTGAATGTTTTATTTCCTTATTGTTTATAATTATTTGGTTTATTCATATATTTCATTGTTAAACACTTAAGCCATAAGTTCAATCATAGCTTAAATCTCTAAATTGTTTTTCTTGTAATCTGGTAAAGTGGTAACTTATTTTGACTCCATTATCTAGGCAATGGTCTTGTTTTATATAAGGTCTTAGCCTCATTTATGTAAACGATCCCTTTAATTAATCCTTAATTAATTAATAAACCTGGAACATAGTCTTTCCATAGGGACTACCCCCCTTGGCTCTGTTGGGATTTTGCCTAAACGGAGGAGTTGCGGACTGAGGTGACAGTGGTCCCCAGCTCTCACTTGCCCCCAAGGACACACATAGCAGGTTGTGACTTTCCTGCACCTTAAAGTGTGAATTAGGCGGCAACAGGGTGTATACTCATACCCTTTCCAGGTCTGATCATCAACAATATCCAATAGACAATATAATCACCTGTAAATGACCTGATACCAATAATATAACTCGGACTATCATCCATCTACTGCAAGTGTTATAAGGCTAAGACATGCTCTATAAATCATTTAAGCAACAATCATAACAAGTAGCAGTCACCTCACTGGCGGTACATCAACCAAATACATATATAGGGTTTTATTTATTATTACTCAAACCAGACTTTCAGGACTATACTCACTTCATAGTTGTAGTCAATTTGCTAGTGAAGGGTGAAGGTTGAAATTGACAAAGCTAGGGCAAAGGATGACTACCAACTTAACATCATGACACTTTGGTTATGGAAAGGGAAAACTCACTATAACCACATGCTGGACAACCAACAACACAAGGAATGGCGATGCCTCACAAATGGTTAAGTTGTTCAGAGAGTGCTTATTCAACTTAGGCATCATGTCTACATCAAGTTTGATCCAGTTTAGGACCATCAATTTTATTTCCATGGTCTTTTTGGCCTATATGACCTTTTGGGACTTCACCAGTGCTTAAAAGCACAGCTAATCGCAGCTTTCATCCAAGACATATTCAAATTGATAAGGTCAACAATACTTGGATATAGCATATATTTAACCATTGCTTTTGGGACCTTTCCTTATACCCTTCAAGGGGTATTTTAGCATTTCATTGCTCTTGCCCTTTGCTCACATATGTTAAAAAACACATTTTAGAATTTACATTTTCCATGGGCGCATATATAAATATTTCCAATACAAGTAGTATATGAAGCTTTCAGTTTTAGCCAACAACATCTCAAGTGACGAAGGGGAGTTCTGCACAGTGCCAAACATCGGGACAAATGACCAGAATGATTTAGGCATACAATCCAACTCACCAAAGGCAAGTTTTGTCACCAACTCAGAGCCGAGACACAATATAAACAAGGAGGTTTGTCCAACAACGGTTCTAGCGGGGAAAGTTCCTCCAATGCCACAAGTCAAGTAGTAAGTCGGGTTAAAACAAAACTGGAAGGTAATGGATGGGTGGAGACAATGAAAGATGAAGCCAACACTAGCAAGCCAAAGCAATGGTGGGAATGACTACCTCTATTCTCCCTAAGGACGGTAAAACCAATGAGTATAGATCAGGAACTTCCAAGTCTAAGTAGGGACATCAATACATAATACAAAATACATCCAAGTCCATATATTTATGACTGCCATATCATGAAACTAAATGCTAGTATATGTCACAAAAATGAGTATAAGAGCAATAATAACCATAACACAATATAATAAATGCTGAGTCATAACCATGCAAATAATCCATCTGAACCATCATCTGTCTAATGAGAAAACACTAAAACCAATCTGGGCATCATCAACTGCTCTGCAAATGACTAAATGGCTACATTAGTCCTCGAATCTGAGTGTTCCGAGACCCAGTCCTGACATGCGAGAGTATAATAGTCCACTAACAAAATAATGATCTGTCAAAACTGCTCATCTCAGCATCTCATATGTAAGAGATCTAGCTGAAAAATGTACTGTATCTGAAAAATAGAATATGGTAGCCTGGCTACTATATATGTGATAACAAGGCCCAAGCACATTTATATAAGGTATCACTTCATTTGAGACATGATTTAGAAGGGAGCAGTAAAGCTCAAGTATGTATCAATATATCAATAGGTTTCTAATATTCTTACCAAGCCCTTAGCAAAAGGGAAGTTTTAAGCATTTAGAGACAAACTTGGATTGGTGCAGAATTCCTTCCTTGCTAAGAAGGAGTGTTGAATTTTGTAGCTTGGATAGGAACTTCCGCATAGGTTTAACATGAACGTACCAAAAGTTCCTCTAGGTAAATCTATTTTGTTATTCACTTTAGTAATGTTATCATAATACTTTAGCAATTCAAACAAGTGATCCTATCCAGGACGATAGAGAATGATGGTTGCTAAAGTTGTGACCTTCCAAAACCCTACCCCCCAAAAGATACAATGGTTGTCACTCCGGGTAAGACTCTCGCCACTTTAAGCTACCTAGGACACAAATGGGTGAACTAAGCTAGCTATGGGGGAGGCCCTAGTTCGACCAAAAAGGCCAAACCTCTTTTTAGTCCTATAGGATACTTGTGTAAGATAGATGATTGGATGAACAAGATACCCTGAAATAAATCCTAGATTTGGATATGATATTGAGTTAAGGTTTTGAAATCTATGATAGGAGATGGCTAGGGAAAATAGATCACATATTGTTTCCCTTTGATTTAGGAGTGGAATGGTTTTGCTACAGGAGAAGAGATAGATAGTAAATTAGACAAACTCTAACCAATATGGACTTGCTACCCCCAACAAATGATTCGATGATTCGATTGAAACACAGAAGCAAGAATTTATGGTATTTCAAATCTAGATGACTTCAAACCTTAAGGGAAATTACTTCGAGAGAGGTCAGTGCTTATTGATGGGAAAGTGGAGTCTATGGGAATCAATATGGCTTGAAATGATGCGTTCCAAGTATCCAACGAACATATGATGCCCACAAGTTAGAGAAAAGGCCCAAATACCCTAGTGCAAATTTCTTTTATCATAAATAAATGGCATCCAAGCTAAATCGTAGGGTTTACAATGACAAATATAGACTCTATGAATCAAAATGATGGAATGTCAAGGCAAAACATTCTTCCAATGAGCAAAAGCGATTTCATCACTAAGAGAGAAATTTCATTTCGAGATTAGATAGTGAAATAAAATCAGAGACAAAATCATTTTTTTGTTGTAGATGATAGATTGAGCCTTTTTGAGACAAAACGATGGACCCCCCAAGACAAACAACCCTCCAAAACAAAAATGCGATTTTATTTTAGAAAAACAATTTGTTTTTATGATGATAATGGCTCATTGAAACCAAACCCAATGGTGATGGCTAGGGTTAATATGAACTTCCCAAGTAAAAATGACTCTCTTTAAGCTGGAATACGATATGGATTTCGATGCAATAATTTGTTTTTATGTAGAGAATCACGCCAAAATCTGTTCGTTATTACAAATAGGTGACGCCTAGGATATATTAGATGCCCAATGAGCAAAATAATATCCCCATAGAGGAATTGACTCAAAATACAATTTAAATAAAGAAATTTTGATTTTAAATTTTCGTTTATTTTAAATGACAAATGGATGCAAGATTTTCTCAAATAATTTCGAAGCACATACCTTGATCCAGAGAAAAATGGAAGAGTTTGTCCCCTTCATTAATGATTCCAATTGGACTTCGATATCTCAAACAAAATATTTCAAAAAATAGCTGGTGAATTTTTTACCTATGAACCCAACAAGGCAACGATTAGGTGTTCACAATAACTAAAAGTTAACTTGAGATTTACAAAATGAAAATGACGAGCAAAGGGGCAAAGTAAATCTAGTTTGACAAATCAATGGCCATAGCAAATGCAATTTGCGTTCACAAAGACAACCCTTGTCAGAGAGAGAATCACTAGTCAATGAAGTCACACTCTTTTCTCCTTGCAAGTTAGAGATCATCATAAAAAAAAGATTTTGCTAGAAGATAAATAAAACCCAATGGTAAAGGAAGATTAGAAAGCCAAAAATCGATCCATGGCACCTTGAGATACAAGAGATATGCAACAAAAATTGATATTATTCTCCCAGAGCCAAAAAGTCCCTTACAAATGAGGAGCTCCCTCTCTTTTATCTATAGGAGAGGAGCTAATCCATAGCCAACTTCTTAATTGATGTTTGATATTAAAAGACAAAAAGAACATGATCAACGATGGACATCTAATCTCTCGATAACACATGGATCAAGCTAGACAAGTCACTAATGAGGGGGGCGAAATACCTCATATGCCCAAATTACAATGAAAATAGATAATAATGATGTAATACGTGACATAAGGGGTTCAATTCTCCCCTAGGGAATTCACTTTACACTTTTACATGGATAAAGCATAAGATACATAAAGTCACCAATAAGGAAGTCACCCTCCTAGGGAGAAAAGTCGCCCCAAGGGGGAAATAAAGCTCATGATGATAGCACATGATGAAAGTGCCATGTAAAGTGGCGAAAATTATCCTGGGAATCATACCAATAATACCCAAGTCACATTTTTCCATTCAATCATCCTTTGCTGACATGTCATACCTTGGTCACTCTAATTATTTTAATTAATCAACTGAAATTCTTTGTAAATCTTTGAAAATACCAAAACCGACCTTTCCTTTTCCCAAACTGATGATTTAACTGTATGAATGGATCCAAACGCCTCAATCTACTAGAAACCACTACTCATACACCTTGGAGTAATCTATGATAAGCTTTGTGAATAATTTTCGATTTCTTAATTAAAAACTGGCTTAATTTTTTCTGCTCACTTTATAAATCCTTATGAATTAGGCCAATTTTTATTGTCTAAAGCATGGCATGGTCCAATTAGCCTGCAACGGAACTAAGTTGAACATCTTCTGACCTATAGTGGGACCCTGGTACGAGTCATGATGGTTGACCAGGTCAAAACTGATAAAAAATGCAACTGAGCATAAAACTTAGGACTACTGCACGCAAGAGGCATTAGTACACTTATCATACGAGTATTAAAAGAGCATTACCTAGTACAATTAAGCAACAATGTCGACAATTTTCAATATATACTTCAATTTACATTAATCACAAATGTAAGTTATAAATTAGTCCTCTGTCACTATCCTGGGTGAGGTGGAAATCAATGAGATTGGGTTCAGTCAAGGTGAAGTTTGATTTTTGGAGAAACTCAATTTACCTTTAGGGAACTGGGATTTGAGGGGACCAAAGTGACATTTGTTGGGGGAAGGGAAGTGTCTCACAAATGGATAAAGTGTTTGAAAGGCACTCGTTCGATGTTGTTGTAAATGTAACTTCGGAAGATATTCTGTTGTATATTATTATTGTATTTTGTTGTACCCCCATCAAAGATGTTTTCCTTTGGTCGAGATGTCATTATTATGTTTGGTCATTGAGGTAAAACCTTCATTGTAAGTCAGGGCAGTAGTCCCCACAATAAATAGGGGAAAATGTATTTTTGAGTATCCTTAGGTAAAGTTGGCCTTGTTAGGTTAAGAGGTCGGCTCAGTTAGGTTTTAGGTCAGTCACTTGATGTGTATAAATAGGGAGGCACCCTCCCTCATTTATACACACACTCACTCACTCTCAAGTGTGCATTAGGAGAGAGAGGACAAGTTCACCAGAAGAGAAAGAGAGAGAGCTGCAAAAGACTTCTTATTCTTGGGGTTTTCCATCTTGTGATATTGTATTAGTGACTGAACTATTTTGAGGAAGTTTGCGGGGTTTTCTCCTTTATGGTTTCCCCGAGGAAAATCTTTGTGTCTTGTGTATCTTGTTGTGCTTGTTATTCTCTCAGATAAAGATCCTAATCAATTTGTATCATAGTAGAAAAACTAACATGGTATTAGAGCCACTATGAAAGAAGGCACTGTGCAGCAGTGGAAACTAGGGCTTCCTAGTTCAAGGTCTTCTCTCCACAGATCATCAAGAAAAGGCTAGGCTAACTTGCCCTAGGAGGGCTCATTTTTTGGAGGATGCATAATCAAATTTGAAGAAGTTTCATTTTTGACTCAGACATTAGTGCCGGGAGAAACTAGGGCATAATATTTTTGGAGTTGTCGTCCACTGAATTGGGCAAAGGACCTCATTGAGCAACTCGCCTCAAGGAGGCACATCTTTCTATCCAGACAGAATTCCAAGATTCCAAGTTTAGAACATTAGGGTTTCTCTATGGAACCCAAGGTCAGCCACCTCCAAAACCAAGTTGGGCATCTCAAATTCGTAGGATTTAAATCTCTGCTATTTCCATTTGAGGTTATCATTTTAAAATGACTCATCACACCCAACTTGATGGTAATCTTGGGGGAGCTGACAACTTCTGAGCATGGAAGTATAGGATCTCCCTAATCCCTTAAGAAAATGATTTGGACAAGTATATCAATGAGGAGGTTCTAGCTCCAGAATGAGATGAAGCTAAGGCTATCCACAAGAAGAACTTGGTCAAGGCCAAGAGAATCGTTGCAGATTCTATTAAGGATCATCACATCCCTCATGTATCATCTTTGAAGACACCCAAGGAGATGTTCAATGCTTTGTCAACATTATTCGAAGGGAAGAACATCAATCGAAAGATGACATTAAGGAGCCAACTCAAGAATGTGAAGATACAAAACTCAGAGACCATGCAATCATACTTCAAAAGGGTTGCCCAAATCAAGGAACAACTCGAAGCAGTTGAAGAGAAGGTAGAAGAAGGAGAGATTGTTATGACCACCTTGAATGGTCGCCCAAGATCATGGGATTCATTCATTCAAGGAATATGTGCCAGAAAGACACTGATTACCTTCAACAGACTTTGGTTAATCCTTCGGGAGGGTTGTGCCCAAAGATGGCCTTCTACGCTTAGCACTTCCTGGAGATAAGAGATGAGCTCAATAGAATGGCGTTGCAAAGCAAAAGAACAGAACAATAATGGAAGCAACGAAAGCTATGCTGCATGACTAGAATCTTTCGATGCACTTATGGGTAGAAGCAACAAGGACAACTGTGTATGTACAAAACCTCACAACTCATCGACTACTAGACAACAAGACTCTCGGAGAATTTTTCTCAGGTGAGAAACCCAAAGTCAGCCATCTTAGGATATTTCGCTGCCCACTGTACATACACATCCCAAAGGAAAAGAGGACCAAGCTAGATTCTTCAGGAAGGAAGGGAATACTCATAATACAACAACACTTCAAAGGCCTACCAAATATACTTCCTAGGATTTAAGAATATTGACATCAACAGAGACGTAACATTCGACAAAGGATCAACATACACTAGGTCAAGAAAACTACCTATTGAAGAAATTGAAGAACCTTAAGCAACCAAAATTCGAGATACGAAAATGGAAGAAGCAACTCCAGAAGACCATGAAGACCACGACATGGCAAAACCACAAGATCTTGTGGAGCCACTTCGTGAGAAGAACTCCCACAAAAGAAGACCAACATGGGCACGAGAACTAATACAAGATGCAGAGAGGTATGGCGTTCCAGAAGGGATGCATAGAGAAAGCAAGAGACCTAGACCATACAACAACTATGTGGTCCTGCTATGTGACATCATTGATAAAGAACCTTAAAACTACGAAGAAGTAGCTGGAAAAAAAGAATGGAAGCATGCCATGATCGAGAAGTACCAGTCGATTATGAAGAATGATGTCTGGGAGATAGTTCTGAGACCAGAAGGGAAATTTGTTGTGACGTCGAAGTAGATCTACAAGATCAAGCATGCTGCAAATGGTAGCATTGAAAAACACAAGGCAAGGTTTGTGGCGCGTGGCTTCTCCTAGAAAGAAGGCATAGACTACGAGGAGACATTTGCACCCGTAGCAAGATACACTTCCATCAAATCCATACTTGCATTGGCTCCAGTAATGAAATGGAAGGTACACTAGATGGACGTCAAGACAACATTCTTGAATGGTGTAGTTGAAGAGGAAGTGTACGTGGAGCAACCATTGGCATTTGAGACACATGACTGGAAGAATCATGTGTGCAAGTTAAAGAAAGCCTCGTATGGATTGAAGCAGGCACCCAGAACATGCTACGGTAGGATGGACAACTTCCTGATGAGCTTAGGCTTTACCCAAAGTAAAGCAGATTCCAACCTTTACTTCAAGGTTGATGGCGGAAGACCGGTGACACTTTTGCTATATGTCAATGACCTGTTTCTTACAGGTGAGAATGAACTCATTGTAGATGCAAAGAGGAGGCTTGCCGCTGAGTTCAAGATGAAATACCTAGGGATGATGCATTACTTCTTAGGCATGGAGGTGTGGCAGAGTGCGGATGGGATCTTCCTTGGTCAAGGAAAGTATGCCGTGGAGGTTCTGAAGAGATTTGGAACGCTGGAATGCAAAGCGATGGCCACACCTATGGCATCGAACTTGAAGCTATTGTGTGATACTTCATCAGAGTTAGTTGATGCCACGATGTATCATTGGACGATTGGTTTGTTGATGTACATGACCAACACAAGGCCAGACATATGCTTTGTTGTGAACACCCTGAGCTAGTTCCTGACAGATACGAGACATGTTCACCTAATTGCTGCAAAGAATGTATTGAGGTACTTGAAGGGTACAGTTGAATATGGGCTCAAGTATGAAGTGAATCAGAGGATTAACCTGCATGGTTATGTTGATTTGGATTGGGCAGGCAACACCATTGATCGGAAGAGCACTTCAGGATGCTGCTTCAGTTTGGGATTTGGTATGATCTCCTGGTTTAGCAGGAAGCAGTCATGCGTGGCGCTGAGTACAGCCGAAGCAGAGTATGTTGCAGTCTATTCGAACAATTGTCAGGCAGTATGGATTTAGAAGCTATTGTTTGATTTGTTTGATCTCGAGTTAGAGGCGACTTGTATCTTTTGTGACAACTAGACTTGCATTTAGTTGTTGGAGAACCCGGTGTTCCATGACAAGTCGAAGCATATTGACATAAGTATCACTATTTTCGGGATATGGCGTAGAGAGGAGCAGTGAAGCTCTAGCACGTGGCAACGGATGAGTAGATAGGCGATGTGTTGACCAAGCCGTTAGCCAGAATGAAGTTCGACTACTTCTGAGAGAGACTTGGTGTCATCCAGATCGAGGTCCCTAGAAAGAGGGAGTGACGAGTTCTTGCATGGTGGTAGATTGTAATGTCCTCTTCCAATTAGGCCTTGAGGCCTAAAACCGCTAACCTATGTGATTCCTGTGGGTTCGAGCGGTTACTGACAACTAGGGAATCAGTTGAGGACTGATGCCATCCATAGAAGATCTAGGGCATCATCATTTGGTCAAGAAGGGCCACCAAGGCCAAAGGCCACCTTCGTGCATGCCATCCAAGCATTATTTAATGATGCATGCACTCTTTAAGTCTCCATTCGCATGCATGCAAGTCAACGACAAATTAGAAGATAAAGTGACCTAATTAGGTCAAAGATTAGGTTTTGCGCAGTTGAACTTTATAAATAGAGGATAAAGCGAGAGGAGACTTCACTTTTGATTATGATTATTTTGGGAGCTCTTGGATAGCAGCACAGCAGTTGGGGTTGGAGATGGAGTCTTCAGCTAACAGGATTTCGGCAGTGAAACATCTGCCCTAGTCTTATTCAGGGTAAGCCATACTGGTTCACCACTTGTTCTTCATTCATTCATCAGTTATCTAGCATATGGTATAGATCGTTGCAGGGACACGTGTGCAGCCGTAAATGGGGGGTTTTCAGCCGGAAAGCCCTAATCAGCTGTGGGGCCATCAGATCTCAGTTTCCTTCCGAAACTAAGGCACCATTCTCATCATCAGCATCATACTCCGGTACACGGTGATTATCAGATCCATCCGTGCTCATCCGGAACAGTTATCAGCAGTTTCGGGATTCCAGGGGCGTGAGCAGCTGTCTCTCAGAAGCAAGTCGCTATCCTGCCTAGAGGACTCAGAAATCACTCTTGTATCAGGCATTCTCTCTGGCACGGAAAGGCTATCAGCCCCGCAAATCCGTAGCTCCATCGGACACCTCCTTCCCTGAGGGCGTCACCCTTTTCTGACTGGGCGTCTTGCTGCTGGGAATTCACCGTAAGCAGAGGAGATCAGTTCATCTCCGATCTAGCTCTCAGTGCTTGCATACTTTCTCCAGAGCAGTCCAGCGGGCTTATCAGTGGTAAGTGCTCATTCTATCTCACAAACCCTAACCCTAATTTTTCCTAGAAAATAGGGATTTTTGCATGGCAGTTTGCATGCCCAGTTGTATCAGCCTTTTTGCTTAGAAATAGAAAATATCAGGATTTGGGATATTACAGTGGTATCAGAGCTGTTTTCTTGGCCAGCTGTGGGCTTAAGAGATGAAAAGTAGATGAATACAGAAGGAGATCCTTTTGTAACCTATAGGAGGAGGAAGAGTAGATACACAGAAGAATTTGAAGATATCCAACTAGAAGATACCAATTCAGACATTGAACAAACAGGTATACATTCAGATAAGGGAAAAGGAATGGGAGAAGAGGAGGATCGGATGGAGTTTCGCAGCTTGGTCTCTACATTGCAAGACTTATCCAAAGGACAAAAAGAAGTCCTCAATGCAATCAACAGACTATCAGCGAAACCGGAAACAGGTATCAATAGTACACCTCCCTCACCGGTAGATCGGGGATCTTCAAGCAGCAGTGGAAAGATGGTGTACACTAACATCCAGAACACTCCGCACATATACAGCAGACCTACTATCAGGCCTACCATGCCTCACTTCTTGGCAGATACAGTGGGGGGCCCGGTCATGCAGGTAGAACCTAGCGAGCCTTTTGGGGCTTATTTGTAGGAGTACAGAGACTTAGGGGATGAGTTTCATGCTGCCATGCCTTTCTCAGATTTCTGCAACATGAAGAGTAGGAACAGGCCCAGGAATTTCAACAAGGGTTTCAATCGCAACTATGAGCTGCAGAAGACCTTGGGCAGGTTAACCATCCCAAACTTTGATGGGACTCGCGGAGGATCAGCGAGAACATGGGTCCAAAAGTTGGATACCTATTTCCAACTCAACCCCATGACAGAGACAGACGCCATTAAGTTGGCTACACTTCGCCTGGACGGAGAAGCTCACGAATGGTGGTACCACAGATTGGTGACATTGGGTCACAACATACATTCTTACGGTGAGTTCACTCAGAAACTCATAGAGAGGTTTGACAGGAAAGATCCAGAGATCCATTTCAGGGAGTTGGCTCAACTCAAGCAGACTGGTAGTGCAGAAACTTTCATTTCAGAATTTTAGAGGCTAGCCGTTATGGTAACAGATGTGTCAGAGAGCAGATTGACTATGTTATTCACTGAGGCCCTCATAGAGCCACTACGGGGATGGGTGAAAGCCTACAAACCCCTCACTCTGCAGGATGCTATTAGCAGGGCAAGGGATCTTCAGGATTCAGTGCCCAAAAACAAATTTCCTCTGAAAACCAATTTTCCTATTAGGGACAAGGACAGGAAACCTTTTCAGCAGGATGTGCCCAAGAAAACTTGGTTAGATGAGGACACTAGGAAAGACTTGAAAAGGAAGAAGCTATGCTTCACCTGTCAGGAACCATGGGTACCAGGACACAGGTGTGCAGGGAAGGCGAAGGCCCACTACATTGAGGTGTGTTCAGACAGTGATGAGGACGACGATGAGCAGGAGGCCACAGAAGAGGATTCACACCAGGGTGATACACTAGAGGGAGTCATTGCTACATTATCTGGAGTACCAAGATTCCATACTCTCAGGGTCAGGGGAGTAGTACAGGGTCACAGAGTAGGAGTATTGATTGATGGGGGAGCCACCCACAATTTCATTGACTCCGCTTGGGTAGCCAAGAGAGGTATTCAGACCGAGAAGTTCGAGGGATTCACTGTAGCAGTAGCCGGGAACTCCAGCATGGAGTGCAACTACTGGATCCCAAAACTAAATGTTGCCTTAGGTAACTATCAGATGACAGACTCTTTCTATGTAGTGGATATAGCAGATACTCATGTGGTGTTGGGTGTTCAGTGGCTTTATTCTATAGGGAAATACACTATAGACTACAGGGCAATGGAAATGGAGTTCCAGGGGCCAGATGGCAAAAGGGTAGTTTTGAGGGGCATGAACACTTATCCCCCAAAACCAGTCTCATCACAGAGAATGGAGGCAGTGCTCCGACAGGATGATATAGAATGGGTTGCAGAATGTTTGGTCACCTTCAGGAAACCCCCAGAGACCAGCACACAACACCCAAGTGACATTCAAGCCTTGCTACAGAAACACGAAAAGGTTTTTCGGGACCTTTCGTCAGGTAGACCAACAGACCGAGGTTTTGAACACATCATCGAGCTAGAGGAGGGAACACAAGCAGTCATCACCACTCCTTACCGGCATCCCAAAAGGTACAAGGATGAGATTGAGAAAACCATCAAAGAATTACTGGAGCTTGGATATATTCGGCCCAGTTCTAGCCCCTTTGCATCCTCAGTAGTGCTGGTCAAGAAGAAGGATGGTACACTACGAATGTGCATCGATTATCGAGCACTTAACAAAACGACCATTAAGAACAGGTATCCAATTCCTAGAATTGACGAACTCATGGATGAGCTTCGGGGAGCTCATTACTTCTCCAAGATCGATCTTAGCTCGGGGTACCATCAGATCAGGGTAAGGGACCATGACATCTCCAAAACAGCCTTCCGCTGTCATTATGGTCACTATGAGCTTTTGGTCATGCCCTTCGGACTCACCAATGCTCCGTCCACTTTCCAGTCATGCATGAACCACACCTTCCGAGCACAGCTACGTAAATTTTTGCTTGTATTCTTTGATGACATCCTGATTTACAACAAAACCTGGGAAGAACATCTGAAACACCTGGACGAAACATTGAGTATTTTAGAAGAGCATTCGCAATATGCAAAAATGTCCTAGTGTGAGTTTGGCATGAAGGAAATGCTATACTTAGGACGGGTAATCAATGCAGGAGTACAGGTTGACATGGAGAAAATCCGAGCTATCAGAGATTGGCCTGCGACAAAAACAGTTACAGAGTTGAGAGGGTTGCTAGGTCTGTGTACTTATTACCGTCGGTATGTAAGGGATTCTCCCAATTTGCAGCACCCCTCACAGATCTCACCAAGAAAGGAGCGTTCACTTGGACAGACTTAGCACATAAAACTTTCGAGGAGATGAAGGTTATTATGAGTTCTTGTCCAGTTCTAGCATTACCAGACTTCTCACAACCTTTTGTGGTAGAATGTGATGCCTCAGGGGAAGGGTTAGGAGCAGTGTTGATGCAGAATCATCACCCTATTGCATTTGAGAGCCGTAAACTGAAGAACTACGAGCGCCATTATTCCATATATGACAAGGAGATGCTGGCCATGTTGCATGCTCTCACAAAATTCAGACAGTACCTGGTGGGCAGTAAGTTCAAAATCAAAACCGATCATAACAGCCTCAAGTATTTCCTAGAGCAGAAGGAACTGAATGAGCGACAGCAGAAATGGGTTAGCAAGGTACAAGCCTATGATTTCGAGATCGAGTATGTGAAAGGTAAGACTAATGTAGTAGCTGATGCATTATCCAGGCGTCTAGCCCCATTATCTCTCAGTAGTATATCCACGGATTGGAGGGCACTTCTCTTAGTGGAATACTCCAAAGATAAATTCGCTTGCGAATTATTGGACGGGCAAATTCAGGATGACAGGTACAGGATTGTGGATGACATCATCTATTACAAAGACAGAATATACCTCGTTCCAGAATCCACATTGAGGAAAAAGATCATTCAGGCAGCCCACGATTCTCCTTTATCAGGGCATCAAGGTTTCTTAAAGACCTACAGGCAGATCAGAGAGAGGTTCTCATGGAAGGGCCTCAAGGGGGAGATTATGCAGCATGTCCGGGAATGTAGCATCTGTGAACAGAACAAGATTGAGAACACCCATCCAGCAGGGTTACTCCAGCCACTACCGATTCCAGAACAGAAGTGGGAAATCATCTTCATGGACTTTATTACAGGCTTGCCCAAGGTCCAAGGGCGAGATTGTTTATATGTAGTAGTTGACAGACTGACCAAGTTTTCACATTTCTTCTCGATATCATCAGACTACTCGGCAGCTCAAGTAGTTGAGTTATTCTTCAGGGAGGTCTTCAGGTTACACGGGTTACCTAAGACCATTGTCAGTGATCGGGATAGCAGATTCACGGGTGCCTTCTGGCAGGAACTGTTCAGATTGGTGGGGACCGAACTGGCTACTAGTACGAGTTATCACCCCCAGAGTGACGGGCAAACAGAAATAGTCAACAAGTGGATCGAAGGATATCTAAGGAACTATGTAGCAGGGCAGCAGCGAACCTGGATCAAATGGCTACACCTATGGGAGTAATGCTACAACACTACTTATCACATGTCTATTAGGATGACCCGTTTTAAGGCATTATATGGTTACGAAGCCTTGGACTATGCAGATTTGGCATTTGGAGACAGTAGGGCTCCTAAGGCTAAGGATTGGATACAGGACAGTCAGGACATCCTGAAAGTATTGAAAGAGAATTTACAAACAGCCCAGAATCAACAGAGGATGTATGCCAACAAACACAGGATTGAGCGGAGCTTTGAGGTAGGGGATTTAGTTTACTTAAGGCTCCAGGCTTACAGACAGTCTTCACTTAAAAAGAAAGGAGCAGAGAAGTTAAAACCCCGCTTCTATGGACCCTAGAAAATAATTCAGAAGGTGGGAGAGGTGGCATATGAACTAGAACTTCCCCAGGAAAGCAAAATTCACAATGTGTTCCATGTATCTAGTCTGAAGAAGACCCTTGGGCAACACATTGCTCCATCCACCGAATTGCCCCCTTTAGATGAAGAAGGACTGCTGATACTGATTCCTGGACGGATCATATAGACTATAGAGAGGAAGCTCAGGAACAGAGTAATCAGGGAATACTTAGTTCAATGGAAAGAACAACCGCCAGAGGATGCCACCTGGGAAGGTGAACAGGTATTGCAGCATCCCAGTTTGAAGTTGCTTGAGGACAAGCAATCTCGAGCGGGGAGGACTGTAATGTCCTCTTCCAATTAGGCCTTGAGGGCCAAAACCGGTAACCTATGTGATTCCTGTGGGTTCGAGCGGTTACTGACAGCTAGGGAATCAACTGAGGACTGATGCCATCCATAGAAGATCTAGAGCATCATCATTTGGTCAAGAAGGGCCACCAGGGCCAAAGGCCACCTTCGTGCATGCCATCCAAGCATTATTTAATGATGCATGCACTCTTTAAGTCTCCATCCGCATGCATGCAAGTCAACGGCAAATTAGAAGATAAAGTGACCTAATTAGGTCAAAGATTAGGTTTTGCGCAGTTGAACTTTATAAATAGAGGATAAAGCGAGAGGAGACTTCACTTTTGATTATGATTATTTTGGGAGCTCTTGGATAGCAGCACAGCAGTTGAGGTTGGAGACGGAGTCTTCAGCTAACAGGATTTCGGCAGTGAAACATTTGCCCTAGTCTTATTCAGGGTAAGCCATACTGGCTCACCACTTGTTCTTCATTCATTCATCAGTTATCTAACATATGGTATAGATCGTTGCAGGGACACGTGTGCAGCCGTAAAGGGGGGGTTTTCAGCCGGAAAGCCCTAGTCAGCTGTGGGGACATCAGATCTCAGTTTCCTTCCAAAGCTCAGGCACCATTCTCATCATCAGCATCATACTCCGGTACACGGTGATTACCAGATCCATCCGTGCTCATCCGGAACAGTTATCAGCAGTTTCGGGATTCCAGGGGCGTGAGCAGCTGTCTCTTAGAAGCAAGTCGCTATCCTGCCTAGAGGACTCAGAAATCACTCTTGTATCAGGCATTCTCTCCGTCACGGAAAGGCTATCAGTCCCGCAAATTCGCAGCTCCATCGGACACCTCCTTCCTTGAGGGCGTCACCCTTTTCTGACTGGGCGTCTTGTTGCTGGGGGTTCATCGTAAGCAGAGGAGATCAGTTCATCTCCGATCTAGCTCTCAGTGCTTGCATACTTTCTCCGGAGCAGTCCAGCCGGCTTATCAGTGGTAAGTGCTCATTCTATCTCACAAACCCTAACCCTAATTTTTCCTATAAAATAGGGATTTTTGCATGCCCAGTTGTATCAGCCTTTTTGCTTAGAAATAGAAAATATCGGGATTTGGGATATTACAGTGGTATCAGAGCTGTTTTCTTTGCCAGCTGTGGGCTTAAGAGATGAAAAGTAGATGAATACAGAAGGAGATCCTTTTGTAGCCTATAGGAGGAGGAAGAGTAGATACACAGAAGAATTTGAAGATATCCAACTAGAAGATACCAATTCAGACATGGAACAAATAGGTATACATTCAGATAAGGGAAAAGGAACGGGAGAAGAGGAGGATCGGATGGAGTTTTGCAGCTTGGTCTCTGCATTGCAAGACTTAGCCAAAGGACAAAAAGAAGTATTCAATGCAATCAACAGACTATCAGCGAAACCGGAAACAGGTATCAACAGTACACCTTCCTCATCGGTAGATCGGGGATCTTCAAGCAGCAATGGAAAGATGGCGTACACTAACATCCAGAACACTCCGCACATATACAGCATACCTACTATCAGGCCTACCATGCCTCACTTCTTGGCAGATACAGTAGGGGGCCCGGTCATGCAGGTAGAACCTAGCGAGCCTTTTGGGGCTTATTTGCAGGAGTACAGAGACTTAGGGGATGAGTTTCATGTTGCCATGTCTTTCTCAGATTTCTGCAACATGAAGAGTAGGAACAGGCCCAGGAATTTCAACAAGGGTTTCAATCACAACTATGAGCTGCAGAAGACCTTGGGCGGGTTAACCATCCCAAACTTTGATGGGACTCGCGGAGGATCAGCGAGAACATGGGTCCAAAAGTTGGATACCTATTTCCAACTCAACCCCATGACAGAGACAGACGCCATTAAGTTGGCTACACTTCACCTGGACGGAGAAGCTCACGAATGGTGGTACCACGGATTGGTGACATTGGGTCACAACACCATACATTCTTACGGTGAGTTCACTCAGAAACTCATAGAGAGGTTTGACAGGAAAGATCCAGAGAGCCATTTCAGAGAGTTGGCTTAACTCAAGCAGACTGGTAGTGCAGAAGCTTTCATTTCAGAATTTCAGAGGCTAGCCGTTATGGTAATAGTTTTTTCAGAGAGGAGATTGACTATGTTATTCACTGAGGCCCTCATAAAGCCACTATGGGGATGGGTGAAAGCCTACAAACCCCTCATTTTGCAGGATGCTATTAGCAGGGCAAGGGATCTTCAGGATTCAGTGCACAAAAACAAATTTCCTTTGAAAACCAATTTTCCTGTTAGGGACAAGGACAGGAAACCTTTCCAGCAGGATGTGCCCAAGAAAACTTGGTTAGATGAGGACACTAGGAAAGACTTGAGAAGGAAGAAGCTATGCTTCACCTGTCAGGAACCATGGGTACCAGGACACATGTGTGCAGGGAAGGCAAAGGCCCACTACATTGAGGTGTGTTCAGACAGTGATGAGGACGACGATGAGCAGGAGGCCACAGAAGAGGATTCACACCAGGGTGATACACCAGAGGGAGTCATTGCTACATTATGTGGAGTACGAAGATTCCATACTCTCAGGTTCAGGGGAGTAGTACAGGGTCACCGAGTAGGAGTATTGATTGATGGGGGAGCCACCCACAATTTCATTGACTCCGCTTGGGTAGCCAAGCGAGGTATTCAGACCGAGAAGTTCGAGGGATTCACTGTAGCAGTAGCCGGGAACTCTAGCATGGAGTGCAACTACTGGATCCCAAAACTAAATGTTGCCTTAGGTAACTATCAGATGACAGACTCTTTCTATGTAGTGGATGTAGCAGATACTCATGTGGTATTGGGTGTTCAGTGGCTTTATTCTATAGGGAAATACACTACAGACTACAGGGCAATGGAAATGGAGTTCCAGGGGCCAGATGGCAAAATGGTAGTTTTGAGGGGCATGAACACTTATCCTCCAAAACCAGTCTCATCACAGAGAATGGAGGCCGTGCTCTGACAGGATGATATAGAATGGGCTGCAGAATGTTTGGTCACCTTCAGGAAACCCCCAGAGACCAGCACACAACACCCAAGTGACATTCAAGCCTTGCTACAAAAACACGAAAAGGTTTTTCGGGACCTTCCGTTAGGTAGACCACCAGATGGAGGTTTTGAACACTTCATTGAGCTAGAGGAGGGAACACAAGCAGTCATCACCACTCCTTATCGGCATCCCAAAAGGTACAAGGATGAGATTGAGAAAACCATCGAAGAATTACTGGAGCTTGGATATATTTGGCCCAGTTCTAGCCCCTTTGCATCCTCAGTAGTACTGGTCAAGAAGAAGGATGGTACACTGCGAATGTGCATCGATTATCGAGCACTTAACAAAAAGACCATTAAGAACAGGTATCCAATTCCGAGAATTGACGAACTCATGGATGAGCTTCGGGGAGCTCAATACTTCTCCAAGATCAATCTTAGCTCGGGGTACCATCAGATCAGGGTAAGGGTCCAGGACATCTCCAAAACAGCTTTCCGCTGTCATTATGGTCACTATGAGTTTTTGGTCATGCCCTTCGGACTCACCAATGCTCCGGCCACTTTCCAGTCATGCATGAACCACACCTTCCGAGCGCAGCTACGTAAATTTTTGGTTGTATTCTTTGATGACATCCTGATTTACAGCAAAACCTGGGAAGAACATCTGAAACACCTCGACGAAACATTGAATATTTTAGAAGAGCATTCGCTATATGCAAAAATGTCCAAGTGTGAGTTTGGCATGAAGGAAATGTTGTACTTAGGACACCTAATCAATGCAGAAGGAGTACAGGTTGACATGGAGAAAATCCGAGCTATCAGAGATTGGCCTGCGCCAAAAACAGTTACAGAGTTGAGAGGGTTGCTAGGTCTGTGTACTTATTACCGTCGGTATGTTAAGGGATTCTCCCAATTTGCAGCACCCCTCACAGATCTCACCAAGAAAGGAGCGTTCACTTGGACTGACTTAGCATAGAAAACTTTCGAGGAGATGAAGGTTGTTATGAGTTCTTGTCCAGTTCTAGCATTACTAGACTTCTCACAACTTTTTGTGGTAGAATGTGATGCCTCAAGGGAAGGATTAGGAGCAGTGTTGATGCAGAATCATCACCCTATTGCATTTGAGAGCCGTAAACTGAAGAACTACGAGCGCCATTACTCCATATATGACAAGGAGATGCTGGCCATGTTGCATGCTCTCACAAAATTTAGACAGAACCTGGTGGGCAGTAAGTTCAAAATCAAAACCGATCATAACAGCCTCAAGTATTTCCTAGAGCAGAAGGAACTGAATGAGCGACAACAGAAATGGGTTAGCAAGGTACAAGCCTATGATTTCGAGATCGAGTATGTGAAAGGTAAGACTAATGTAGTAGCTGATGCATTATCCAGGCGTCTAGCCCCATTATCTCTCAGTAGTATATCCACGGATTGGAGGGCACTTCTCTTAGTGGAATACTCCAAAAATAAATTCGCTTGCGAATTATTGGACGGGCAAATTCAGGATGACAGGTACAAGATTGTGGATGACATCATCTATTACAAAGACAGAATATACCTCGTTCCAGAATCCACATTGAGGAAAAAGATCATTCAGGCAGCCCACGATTCTCCTTTATCAGGGCATCAAGGTTTCTTAAAGACGTACAGGCAGATCAGAGAGAGGTTCTCATGGAAGGGCCTCAAGGGGGAGATTATGCAGCATGTCCGGGAATGTAGCATCTGTGAACAGAACAAGATTGAGAACACCCATCCAGCAGGGTTACTCCAGCCACTACCGATTCCAGAACAGAAGTGGGAAAGCATCTTCATGGACTTTATTACAGGCTTGCCCAAGGTCCAAGGGCGAGATTGTTTATATGTAGTAGTTGACAAACTGACCAAGTTTTCACATTTCTTCTCGATATCATCAGACTACTCGGCAGCTCAAGTAGTTGAGTTATTCTTCAGGGAGGTCTTCAGGTTACACGGGTTACCTAAGACCATTGTCAGTGATCGGGATAGCAAATTCACGGGTGCCTTCTGGCAGGAACTGTTCAGATTGGTGGGGACCGAACTGGCTACTAGTACGCGTTATCACCCCCAGAGTGACGGGCAAACAGAAATAGTCAACAAGTGGATCGAAGGATATCTAAGGAACTATGTAGCAGGGCAGCAGTGAACCTGTGTAAATTTGAGCATATAGATCTGTAGACAAACACACAACTCACAAAGAAGATCTCACAATTTACTCAGCCATTGAAGAATGAAACAGTGCAAAAGG